>VZTL01073742.1:11267-27890 GCA_013400535.1 Scopus umbretta | reverse complement strand
GGGGGAGGGGGGGGGGGGGAAACCCCAAACCTAAAAGAGGAATGAGGCAAGTTAATTGCATGACAAGAAAAGACAGGAAAGTCCCATGAAAACAGAAGCAATGCAATGCTGTCCCTGTGCTCACTGACCTGAGTCCGGAGACATGTGTTAACAGCACACACCGCAGCCCGAGGCAGAAAAATGTGATGTGGTTGACAAAACTGTGGCATGACTAAAGACAGAGCATGTAAATTGTATTTATGTACTAGTCTCTGAAGTGGAGAGCATACTGTCAAGCAGCCTGAGGGAGCTGTATCATGTGCAGCTCCGTATGCAGCATAGTATAGCTGTATCACATTAAGATGCTAGTAACGGAATATATTAAATATCCTGTTGGAGGCTAAGGGTCCAATCCTCCTGCACTGAAATCAATACAATTTTTGCAATTTATTTTTAATGGGAAGAGAACCAAACCCTTCCAGCTGTTACTCATCTGAAGGATTCACATGCATACACAGCAATCAGTAAGACTAGCAGGGAGCTATGTGGTTTGCACTCCCAAAAATGCTCTTCTGTAGTCACATCAGAATGACTAGGGGTAAGCTTGCATGGTATATGGGGACAGACCTATGACTGCTCTGCCTGTACCCTGCCCAAAATCCAAGCGATCCATTCACTGAGCCAAAGCTATCAAACACTGTCTTTCAGAGCAACTAGACCAACCTAGAGCAGAGAAGTTTGTTTTCTGATTGTAATATACAATTAGATATAGTCTAAAGGATCGTAGTGTTTTATAGTCTCTTGTTACAAAAGCTATCTTCTGCCTGCTGTTACCTGCTATCTTCTTTCCTTCCCTCCACAACTTTTTTCTTTCCTTTTTTTTTTTTCCTTTTTTCTTTGGCTTTATAGCTCANGCTGCAGTATGTCTGTTTTGGCTTTATAGCTCACCTCCAGCTAAATGGCTTGTGTGTATGATTTTGTTTCCAGCTCTCTCAGGAAACATAGAGAGTCAGAGCTTTCGTACACCGGCTCCCCGCTCTGCTACTTGGGGAGAACAGGCTGGGTCTTGTTCTGCCTTCCCCTGAGCAAACAACGAGGACTCTGCTGATGTTGGTGGAGCTGAATGAAGGTAAAACATCAAAAACCAAGAGAGAGTCATCCACAGAGGGGATCCTGGGCTAAAAATATGGGGCAGTTTCTTAAAAAGCCAGCTGTTGGATTACATAGAAGTTTCCTTTAAGCGCAATAAATGTGTAAGTTTTCCATTTGAAGTGAACTTGAAAATATAACTCAATGCACCCTGAAGGCTCAGAAGCCCTGTTGACACATTAAAAAAAATGCCATGTTAAAAAAAAAAAATCCCACAATGTGTGCACGTGTGGTGGTTCATGACCAAGTGTTGGAGGTGGGCCATAGTGGTCCTCTTCAGAGGTGGTGGTGTCCTGCACCAGAGCTCTGCTTCAAAACAGAGGATAGGAAAGGAGCCAGCAGGACTGCAGGAGTCCTGCAGGACTTAGACCTCAGTGTGCCCTGCAGGAGACTGCTGCAGCAGAACACACTGCTTCTGGCCACAACACAGAAGGCAGAGACTGTGCTGTTTAATAAATTATCTTAACTGCATTGCTACATGAACATCTCCAGCTCTACAGAGGTAAACCAGGATGAATTTCATGTGCAGGCCATGGGAGCAGATTTTAGGTGACTGCTTGTTAATCTCATTCCTTTAACGATCCATCATTCCGTGCATCTCAATAGTAGCCTGTAAAGGTGAGGCCACTTTGAGATTTTCATTGCACAGAAAGGTATCTTCATCTACTTGGAAAGAGGCAATCTGAGTTTTACATGAAGTGCTGCGCAGCAGTAGCGGGTTCAGCTTCTTACCAAGAAATCAGTTACTTCACAGTGGCTCTGGTATCTCTGGCTGCAGCCAGTTGTCTGAAGCAGAGAACTAAACTAAAATACCATACCTCAGACTAGTTTTTCTCTTGTCTGTGTGTAATGACCTTATGGCAGTTTTCTTAACACTTGAATATGCTACACTCTCAAGAGCTTTACAAACAGGGGCAGGAAAATACGGACAGTTTGTAGAGTCTCTTCAAATGGAGGCAGCTTATTCTTGTTCCTGCTGAGTCAAGGGATAATTTGTACAACCCCACTGGTGAACTTCCCATTTTTAATTTGTTGATAGCCTAAACCAAGCACAGACCCAGTGTGCAACAGGGCATGACTGAATAAAGAAAAACTGGATAGTATGTGGGCCAATTACTGCATATATATACAGTAGTGATGCTTTCTCTGCTCTGCCAGTGTTCAGAGGAGGGCTTTGTCTCAGCCAGACTTTCCTTGCTTCCGAATGTGCAGTTCTGGCTGTTGGCCACCTCTGAAATCGTTTCTACCCCGTTGTCAATTACAATTTTTGCTTCCTTTTAAAAATTCTTTCCTCCAGCTGATTTGGTCCATGACCGTTTAAGAGGGGCATCCTCTATCTTCTGTCAGCACTGCTGATGGGGCTGGAAATACCCATGGGAAGCTTTGCTTTGCCATGCCACAGGGACAGCCAGGCCTCCAGCCAGCTGGGGTTTCAACACGTGTTTGAATGGTGATGGAGAGGCCACCATCTGAAGAACATTTCTTGTGGTTTTCTATACATCTTACCTTTCCTCCGTGTAGCAAAAGAGCAGACAACTCTATTAGGCCACAAATATTTAATAAACAGCATTTCTGTCCACTAGAGTTGTAGCATTTAAAAAAAAATAAGCATGCACTCCTCACATTTTGCCTCAAAACACTGACTGTGATCTTGATGCTTGATTTTGTGGGAAGCTGTTTCAACTAGGACTGAGCACAGAAGGCAGGTTTCAATTTGTTAGGCTCACACGTAAAAAAAACTGCTCCTACCACATCAGATTTCTGGCAGTACAGACTGTATCATACGTCTAAGTGAGGAAACAGAGGATGAGTCGGACTTTGCTTCTACAAATGGAGCTGTGCAGATGGCACGGTGCTTACAAAGAGGCAGGAATATTGTCTTTTGATCTCGGTAGGAGGGTGGGGACAGAGGAGGGGGAAATGTGATGTTACCCACAAGCTAGGGAAAGTTTCAAATCTCTGGCTCAAACAGGCGGGTATTTGCTGCTGGGTTTCTGCTTTTATCCTTCTCATGACTGATATTGGCTCCTGATGCCCTTTTTAAATTCTCTGTGAGTTTGTAGTAATTTATAAAGCAAAGTTTAAGATACGTTGAAAGATGTGCAAACTCAGTTCTTAAATTATAAACTCTGTTAACACAAACCTTCCAAAAGTGCTAGTCAGTAAAACATATTTTACTAATGTTAAGCATTCCTTTTAATGAATAGTGATCTTAAAATCCTAGAGCAGAGCAAAATTTCTAATAGGATAAATGGCAGATTTGTTAAGACTTGGCCAAAAATTTATGAATCAGCAATGCTAATTTAACTTAGTAAAAAGCAATAGATTTAAGATATGAATTTGACAGAAGATCTGGTGGAAGAAGACTGTGCCATCTCCACTCAGTTTAACCATTCTATCAAACAGCCATGCTGAAGTCAGTAATATTACGGTAAATTACAACAAGAATGGCAGGGCTCATTGTGTGCAGTTTTGTAGACTGTTGAAATGAACATCCTGAAACAAAGTCAGACTGGTAAGTAAAGAAGATTAAAAAAAAATAAAAAAATCTCTGGATAGGGACAGAACCTTTTTTTATGAAAAATATTGGTTGATATATTTTTTTAATTTTTATTGAAAACCTGAAAACAATTTCAAGAGCAAAAAAGCCTTTTTTAATGAGTTTTGAAAGCCTTGAAATTGAGAAATTTTTTTCCATTTCTTGTCAAATAGTAGTGAAAATATCTTCTAATCTCAAAAGAAATCCTAACAGTTTAAAAGACCCATTTGTTTATGTGTGTGTGTGTCTCAGAGAAAGAAGGAAGAACCTTCTGAGAACAATGCCGATTACTCAGCCGATGAGTAATTCCCACGTCCTACTAACGTAAGAACAAACTGAGAAGACTTGCGCTTGGCCCCAGAGCAAGGTAGACAGGTGTTACACTTTTTTGTTACATATTTCCAGTCCTACCAGCTGTATCTATGCTGTCATGGAAGATAATATGAAATTTTTTTCTTAACTTGCACTGCAAAAGGTAGACGACAACTTAAAAGCATGCTTGCTTGATTTATAGGGTCTCAAACCTTTTGGTCACATTCGTCACTTAAGAAAAAAGTCATTTAACTTCTGTGTAAAGTAACATGTTACAAGGAGAGAGGGAAAGCAGGCTTTCATGTGGCACAAAGCACTTTACATTTAAAGCTGAAGAAAACCTCATCGATATTCAAATTTTCTCCTGCGTGTACTGTAAATAGGCTGTTATTTATATGTCAAATCTGCAGAAGAGGTGGAAAAAGCTAAAGAATGGTGTGTGAAACCGTTACCAGAAATCCCATTCATATAGATAAAATAGCATGGATGAGCTGACTTTGTGGGGTTTTGCATTAATTGGCTGTGACACTAGATATAAGGGTCAGTTTCAGAGACCAGTATTGACTCTTCTAAAAGTTTGAATAGTTAATCTAAATTCTCAAAAGAGGAAGCTTTATACATGACCTGAACTTAGAATATGTGAAAAATCCTGCATGCAAGTTTCTCTGGTTCCTGAGTATTTTTGTAAAGATTTTTTCAGTGAGTGGGAAACTAAATGAAAGATGCCTGAAAGCATTAGCAAATTGCAAAAACCTGCAACATGTATTTATGATGCAGGTTGTCTAATTCTTTATGGAAAATAATAAGCCAATTTTGGTCTCTTGGGCTGGAACTCCTATCTGGAGATGATTCTCTCTTTCTCCTCACTGACTACAGAGGGAGCCAAGTTTCCTCAATTAAAAAGCTCAAGGTAGGTGCCCGAAATTAAATCCCTCTACAGTTTCTAATATGAAGAGTATAAGCAAACTAAAAAGCTGATTCCCTTCCAGTTTACAATAATTTCAGTGACACAACATTTCTGGGTGGAAGTGAGGTCTTCAGTTTCTCCTGTAAATGTGTTTCAGTGTTTGCAGCTCAGAAGTTTGTATACTTTTCCTATGCCCAATAAAGAACAATAGGAAAGACAATATCCTAATGTAGTTAGCAGCAGCAGCAAGCAAAAGTCATTACACAGGGTGACTATAGTAAATTAAAAGCAATGTAAGTATCAGTTAAAGTTGATTTTTACCACAAATCTATGAAAGTGGTAAATCTACATTTATCTGGGGAGGCAGTTACTACATTTTCTCTGCATGATTTTCTCCAAGCTTACAGCTTCCAGAAGAATATGGAGGATACTCTGCATGCAGGACGCCATTTCTGAAGGACGTCAACAGACATTGTGGTGACAAACACCTTAGGCTGTGGCGTTCCGCATCTTCAGGGAAAGCTCTGCTAGAGGAGACCTGCACTGCGGAATAATTGCCAAGACCTGTACAAGCTGCCAGTCAGCCACATCCTGGCGAGGAAGGACAAATGGGTCAGCCCCATTCCCAAACAACCAGAGGATCCCAACCCCCAAGACCACATAGGCTGCAAGTGTTACAAGACCAAATGCTCCAGACCTCTTGGGATATGGTGAAAGATGAATACCTCATCTGCCTCTCTCCATATTAGCACTTTGAACTCATACACTGGGGTGAAATCACGTTTGAGGAAACTGCAGAAGGTGGCACAGCGAGTGCTTTGCTCCCAAAGAAGGAAGACATTTGGTGGACCATTAACTATTTGCTGGACAATTAACTATTTAATTGACTTTGCTGCAAACGGGAATAATCACAGACTGTTCATGTTGACATGGCTTCTTCCTAGATTTCTTGAGAGTGACAACTTTGTCAGTTCCTTTAAATGTTATGATATTTTTTGGTGATACAAAACTTTTTGACAGAAGTGAGGCTTTATGAGAGCAAAGAATTTTCTTGGATGTGAAATACTTTTTCAACAAAAAACACAATCAACAATTAGCACACATCCACAGATATTTCAGTCCTTCTGGCTCTGCATATTAATGACATGGCAGTTTGACACTAATTCCTGAGCCGCTCTGTGCTAGCACAGATGACTCTGCACAAATAGTAAGTGTCGCCCCACCCCTGAGTACAGACCAATGAGAGCCAAAAAAAGAACCTGTTTTATACTGATTTTGACATCATGATTACATCAGAAAAGGAACATGTGTCACTGACAACACAAACTGTAGGAGGTAGACAAGATGCATCTGCCTAGGATAGTCCCTGAAGAAGGCGTGGTAGATACATTCCCATCAAACCTTACCCCAGCAGTTTGCTGAGAATGAAAATTAAAAATTACATTTAGCCTTCTGTTGTGTGGAAGTTAACCAGAAGAAATATTATGTCAAAATCTATGCTTATGAAATAGAAATGAGTGTCCATCTGGTCTAGTCAGGTACCACTCCTGCTGCTCATACTGTCTGGCTTGCAATTTGAAACACTGTGTATTTGGGAAAAGAAGTTAATTTTAAAAAGCCTTTCTGAAAAACTTTGGGAATAGTGACATCAGCTAAGCATCTGTTTTTCTGTGCTTTCAGTACCACAGAGTTCACCTTGCTGTACCTGCAGACTCTTAACAATTTTGCTTTCCTCTAGACTTTCTCATAAAGGTAAAGTAAGGTTGTTCACAGCCAAAAGCGAGCAATTCCAGGCCGTGCTGTTCCATATGGCTGCATCAGACCTATTTCCATTTGACTAGCACTTCTGGTGTTGTAAAAAGTAACATGGGAAATCCCTGTTTTGAGGTAATGCGGAATTAGAGATAAGTGGCTCTGCAAAAACCCAAGGCTGGTGAAGTGAATTTGGATTAACACCACAACCAAAATATTTTTGAAGCTGTTTTTTCTGTATAGATGAAGACATGCACACATGTATATGATAGTTATGCTTGACATCTGTTTACTATTTTGGTCTTCAGACCTGTATGTGCAACTCTACAGACATTAATACTACTTGCAATACAGCAATTAATACTACCTGCTACAGAGATGAACCAATGTGGGTGTGCATAAAGGGGTAACTGATAGTATCTTTTCTGATAGCATAAGAGTTCAGAGGATGTGGAAAAAATAAAAAGAAACTAGGTAACAATTGTTCACTGAACACCTCGATGCTCAGGGAGATGTAATGTTCCTGTAGACAGAGGAAAGCCCACCTAAGACAAAAGAGAGCTGCTGCAATTGCAAGCCCACAACAGCATGGGGCTCTGTCAGTGTCGGGCCTGAGCATTTATTTCTGCTGTCAACAAGCTACAGAAGAATTTCAAATGCGTTCCAGCTCGCAGCCCTCAGGAAGAAGAAAGAGGCTTCTCAGCACATAAAATCACTCTTCTATTAATATTTCTTTCTTCCACTCAGGCCTGTAATATATTGGGCATATTGTTAAGGTAACCATGGATGCAATGCCCTGTGAAGGGAATCTTTCCCCAAGTTGCTCTTTGAATCTATTGTTTACATTTTCTCTGATGAGGAAGCCCCAGTTCTGAAGAACAAGGTTATACAAAAATTGGGCAGGCCAAAAGCACAGGAAGAGAGAGGACATCCCAGTCATTCCACATTTACTGAGGAGTCAGAAGGGAGAAACCCTGAAACTACGTCTAACTCCCTTGAAGGGTAGCAGGCGGGGCATGCGTAATAAAACACCTAGCAAAGCCAATGGAAGAAAAGATTTCCACTGATTTCAAAGCTTTGCACCAGGTCTGTGGTGGAAAGGCTCATTGCCTTCAATTCCATTCGGAGGAAGCAGAGAACACACCCCCACAAAGGCACTAGAGCAGGAGAGGACCTGAAAGGGTAAAGTGCTTTGAGAACAAAGTGGCAGCAAGCCAGCAGGAAGGGAGCTGCAGGGGCAGGGGCTGTTCAGAGATGAAGGCTTGCACACCTTTCATAATTTGGAATAAAACCTTCTGATCCAGACAGACATATTTAAATAATTCTGACTCATCTGGCAGCAAATACACCTCCATGGCAACTCCCTAAACCTAGCTAATGTAGAGAAACACCCAAGGAATATGTTTGGAAATGTTGTTAGCTTAGCAGCATCCAGCTCAGTTCTTAATACACTGGAGCCCACTTAAACAAGGGAGGAGGTCTTGAAAGAAGCAACTTGTTCAAAGAATCGATTTCTTTTTGCTCCAGAAGATGCACATAAAATACAGTGGAACCATGGAAAAAATAAAATCCCTTTTGAAGAAATAAACCAATTAATAGAAAGAGAAGACTGAAGTGATTCTGCTAGTATGAGCTGATCAAGCAGAGGTTTTTATAAAAATAATGAGGGCCAGTTGTTCACTGCTTTGTGTGAATCTACCACAAACAACTGTTGGAGAAAAATATAATCATCTAACAGCAAGACAGCACGTTTCTCACCCTTCATCCAGAGGACCCCAGCAAAACTCCTGCGCTCTGGGAAGTCACGGAAGGAGCAGCAGCATCTGCCACCCCCCAGAGCTCAACGGGCTGGGATGATCTCAAAGTGGGAGGGAAGGAGACCGCCATAAAAACCTTTCTACCATCAGCCTCTTTTAAACACTTTGAAAATTAAGTAGATCCTGCTCAAGTCCACTGTTGGTCAACCCTGTGGCAATGCAACACATCACCGCTCTTGGCATTCCTGCTGGGATGGGATCTCCCCATCGCACTCATGTTCGGCAGGACATGGGCACAGATCCCATGGAGCGAACTGGCAATGTGCTTTCATCTCACATCCCCTGCTTTTTTTGTTATGCCTTTGCCTGGCTCGGTGCCTTGCCTATTCAGACTTCACAGGTGAAGGGTCCCTCTATGCTCCCTGCTAGGGCAGAGCCTTGCCCAAGCCTGCCGTCCCCACCGATTGCAGGCACGGGCACGGCGTGCACGATTAAGGTGCGTTAACCTCTGCCTGCTGGGTGAGCTTCTGCTGCAGCCACCACAAAACAACCACACAAACAAATGGGCACAAGGGGTCAGAGAGACACCTCCATATTATTGTGCTGCACTGACCAAAACCAGCTAAGTTTCAGAAAGAAGATTTTAAGCAAATAAATCTTCCTGTTCAGACAGATGTGGCTAAGATATGACACAACATGGTGGGTTTCCTCATCACCCTCTGGTCTGTACTCTAACAGCCCCAGTCCAGAACTAGCCCTGTGAAACCAAAGCAGCTTCACTAAGAGTCAGTGGGTTTGATCTGGGTTTCTAGTGCTATAATTCAAAGCAGTTCAGGTTTGTCTAGGTATTCGATTTATCTTCACTCTCTAAACACTTAATCCCGCTATCTCAACGCATATCGCACATAAATATTGTCTTTCCCAAAAAGGCATGGAAGCTCCTATCTCATACTTTTTTCCTGCAAAGCTAAATTGATAATGAGAATGAATTATGAATGCCTTTCAGTTCAGCTTCAAAAATACGAGGACCAAGTTCCTCTTCAATGAGTGTCAATTAGTACGGACATGCATGTGTTCATTAGAAAACATAGTTCATCAAGATAAAGAGATAATATTGTGATTTATGCATTTAAGTAATAAAATATCTTTTCCTTTGAAAACAGAATGGGCCTCTACTGGGGTAGCTAACATGGGAGAGAATATGAAATATTGTGCAAAAGAAGAGAGGCACAGATATTGCACAACCCCTCTACTTGTTTTTGGACATGGTGATGGGTTGATGGTTTTTCTGTGGATTACACAGCTCATTGAATTTTTACATTGTCTGGAAAATGCTAAACATAGTAACACAATTTTTAATGCCAGCACCTTTGCCTATAAAGCTAATAAAACAGGCCCAGGGACCTTTTATGGCCTAACCACACGGCGTAGCACTTGCCAGAGTCTTTCATAGGCTCCACAGATGCCCTGAAGTCTAATACATAATTACTATTTTTCATGTGTTTATTTCAGTTCAAAGCGTGTGCAATAATGTGTTGCAGCTTACCAGATTTCATAACAAGATGCTGAGGTTATACGTTGCATGCCTTGGGGTAGGTAGGCATGAGGGGGCCTCCTGAGGGTGCAAAGCCTGGGAGGAAGGGTGTCATGGATGGAGGTAAGCAAACCACAGAAGCCGGAAAGAGCCAAACAGCACGGTGTTCCCCATACTTACAGCTGGGAATAGTCCTCGTGTATATTTCTCCTTGGCTCATGTCAGGAGTGTGCTAATAATTAGGCAGCAAAGGCAATCTGTGGTCCAGCTTGCTCCCTGGCCCCGTTTTATTTAGCCGCCTAGATGTACATATGATTTCATTGATACAACACTCACAGAGACAAGAATCAGACCCTGTCTGGGAAGATTCTACTGATAAAGACTGGAGACGCATTCCCTCCTGGATCAAGATTAAAGAGACCCTTAGGGAGCTGGTTATAAATTCCTGACTCTCAGGTTGCTGCTATTTCCTGAACTGAGCTAGAGGAGCACTGTACTAGTTGGCTGTGGGTTATGGGATATTTAGCCTCACATACGGATTGGTGAAATTGGTGATGAGCCTATCTTCTTACCACTCTGATGCATCCCCTGATCCCCTTATTTTGGTGCTGGGTGAAACGGAGCTGGAATAGCTGTACTGGCCAAGGAACTCCACATTCTTCCAGAATGCAAATATCAACTAAGCAGGTGTTGTTCCACTTTCCATCTGTTGTAGTACAAAGGAGTGTAGAGCTGGGGCAAGGAAGTATGATGCTTCTCTAGCTATGGCGTATTTGATGCTTAACACAGTTTAGAACAGTCATAATCATGCAGCGTTCTGTGATTTTAGTGCTTTTGCGTATTAACATTTCTGAGGTTTCAGTGTGAGTCTCAATTATTGAAATGGCCAAGATTCTGGCAAGAAACCACAGGGAGGAAATCAGTTCTGTGCGGAAGATGCCAGGAGGCAAATATTATTTACATAGAGTGCAGAACTACAGAAATATAACCGTATGTAAATTTCTTGACAGATGCCCTGTTTGGCAGCTGTTCAGATTCAAATTTCACCCTCAGCCAGATCTGCAAAAACACAGATCAGTAATCCAGGGTAGATGTGATTTGGTAGAAATTCTGGATGACAACTTACAACTCCCCAAACTACTACTGAATTTACAAAGAAATAACAGATCAGGGAATTGATAATGTCTGTGGGCCTGAATCAGGCAAGGTCCCTGAACACCATGAGAAACCTCAGGGAAGTCAGAGAGATTGCTGCCTCCATAAACCGTAACAAGATGCTTTGCCTGACTTTCTAATCTAACACAAGACTACGCTGAGCAAGGTATTGCCTGCTGGGGTGCCCTGTTAAACCAGGGTACAAATCTGAGAGCTATTTGAGACCTAATCCAGTAGTGAAACTAAGATCAAACAACATTAATTTCTCGTGTCTCCTTGGTGTCCTCCAAAACATGAATTTGGGTAGGTGTGCATCTCACATGGCAGCTGCTGCTACCAGGCATGGTCACTGCCAGCGCAGCAGAGACCTGGCGTGGAGCCTGCTTCAGACAGTAAGTGAGAGCTAAGGCATGTCTGTGGGGAAGTTTGACTTGTTCTCAACCGTATCTGTTCAGTGGTTAAACTTAAGCCCTTGTTTCTAATGATACACACTGAAAACTGAAATTTTACGAGACTTGGAAGAAAATTCTGAATTGCTGTTCCTTTCTTTAGGAGATGCAGGGCAGAAAAGTGGCAGAATTGAAGCTTAAGGTGGTGGTTTTTTACAAGTTTTTAATCATACCCCGAGGGCCTTTAAGTATATTTAACCCGGGACCCAGTTAAGACCAGTCTATTAGAAGACATCTTCATGTTATTAACAGGCTGACATGGTTCACTGGGAAGGTCTCTTTGAGCGACAACTAAAAATTCCACACACTAGTTGATTAGCAAGCGCTGCTTGCATTTAGGGGAAAGACGTTTCTACTTTTGCTCACCAGAAGGTCTCTGAGCTCTGCCTTACACAAATCCACAGTGACTACGATTTTTCTTTGAAACCAGCAGCTTCCTGCAGCGGAACATCAGCATGACAATTTTGTGCACTCCTATTGCGGGATGCTGGCACGCGGCCCACGTCAAACATCCCCATGAAGGCTACAGGGCAGTCTTCCCTCCTGCCCAGAACAAGAAAAGCTAAAGCAACTCCAACGTAAATCTGTCAGCTAGGTTTTATTCTATGAAGAATTTCAGGCGTTGTTGCCCTTCAGTTAATGTAGGGGGAAATCCTGCTTCAGTTTGGAGATAGTTTCTGCTTTGAAGCACCTCTACTTCTGCAGTCGTAGCCCTGGGCGTATTCCTAGCACCTATGTCCTATCCTGTCACAATCCAGGCGAGTGGCTCCTTCGCGTCTTTAAGCAACACATCTTCTCGGCTACAGAAGCATCCTGCCCCAATCTGTTTCCCTCATCTCCCCTTCCCACCCGTCAAATGTTACTTTTTAACTCTAAATAAACACCCTCTGCTCTGGCCAGGGCACACGCAGCACAGCTCCCCTGGGATGCAGGCACGGCCTTCGGCTTGGTGTGCTGCGAGCAGGCCAGTAAAGCCGCACCAAAAGCCGAGAGCAATTCAGACATTACGTAGCAGAACTTTATCAGAAGATCTGAGTTCAGGATTTCTTGGTCATTCGCTTTTATTTAGGGATTATTTATGCCTCCTATTAACCTTACTCAAGCATGGCACGTGTTACACAGATGGGAAAGCTAAAGCAAAAATAAGCTCAGCGGTTTTCCCAGCTCGTGCAGAACAGTAGTAAAAGCTGAGAGGAAGCACTCGTGAGCCCCAGTATTTAGTGATATCCGTGATCAAGCAGAGCAGATACCAATGCAGACTGGAAAAATTACGATCGACGAGGAGGAACATAGCCATTCTTTTTGGCAAGACCACCAAAATCTCAAGCCCTGCTGGCACCCGCGGGGGGTCCCACTGGGTGGTGCTGGAGAGACGGAGACATCCCAGGCGGGGAGCCGGGCGGCGGGTGGGTGGGAGCCAGCATCCCCCACTCCCCTTCCTTGGCTGCAGCTCTGCAAGTGTTTCCTCCGGAATGCCTGCCTGATGATAACAGAATCCCTTTCATATATATTGGGCAAACACGGGCCCAAGGTGGGTAAACATCATGAGCAGACTCATCTTTCTGCTCGATGCCAAGACAGTAAGAGCCCGGTTGCACGAAATACAAGCTGCTGAGCTTTTTTCCTGGCCATCTCTTCAACAGCAAAGCAAGTGTTTTGAAACACGTGGATTACAGGTTTAAAAAAAACTTATGAACCAGGCGTCTGACTTGTCTTTCTGCAACGAATGCATGACTTTGTATCACCCATAAAATCAATGCCCTGCATGTGCTAACCTGAATATTTGTAGATGCAAAAAAAGCATGTCACTTATGTAAGGCTAAGAAATCATGCACATGCATGAATAGTCCCTTGTAAAAATAAATAATAAAAAATGCTGTGTCAAGATACTAAATAAATATTCCTTTTCAGTTCAGATCCTTATATTTAGTTCAGTAAAACTGCTCTTGGAAGCCTGAAATGTATCCTGTTTAAACAGGAGCTTGTACTCAACCATACTTCTTTTTTTCTTCTTTTTTTGGAATACTATTCCCACTTAAGCCCTGGATG
This sequence comes from Scopus umbretta, assembly GCA_013400535.1. Taxonomy (NCBI): domain Eukaryota; kingdom Metazoa; phylum Chordata; class Aves; order Pelecaniformes; family Scopidae; genus Scopus; species Scopus umbretta. Next base: position 14,308 of record VZTL01073742.1, on the reverse strand, counting down.
AAAAATATTGAGAAAGCAGAAAGCAAGAATAAAGTAATCTTTGTTTCACTTTTCCTGTCCCTTTTTACAAGAAGGGGAAAAAAAAGTATCTGATGAATGAGCAACCCTTATGTGTCAGGGGAGAAGAGCTAAGCGACCTATCGACTCAGCGACCATTGCCTGCTTTAGCGCTCTTCTAAAGGATGGGTGATGAAGTGATGTGGAGTTACTGAAGTAACTTTGTTGAAAAGGAAAATATTTTATACACTTTCAGTAAAGATCGTTATTTTGTTAAACCACTAATTTACTCAGAGGTTTACAACACTAAGCTCAGATCCATGGGAAAAGTGTTTCTTTCTGAAAGTCCCAAACAGGTCAGCATTCAAGGGATGCTGCTCTTACTGCTCCAGCCATGAGAAAAACCCAGACACTGAGACATGAGTGCTGTGCTCTTTTTCCCACAGTGGTAGTCACAGTGTCAGACCTCAGTGTCAGGACACCAATGTGGGAGGCATCAGGGAGAGGAGGGGTAAGAAGAGAGAGTACACAGTGCAATCGCAAATTAAAAGGAGAAAACTGGAGATGGAGAAGGTAGCTGGACATTCAGTGGGGGTTGTATGGCATCTCTCTGCATGGAAGTCTCGGGACTGAATTCATTACAGGGGGGGCAAGAAAAGGGGACGCGTATGCGTACCACATGGGAGAGTGGTGGGGTGAGAAGAGTGTAGAAGGGAGCATGCTGAGCTGTGTCTGGACTGTGAGCATTTCATCCAAACTGCTATATTGTTGAGACTCTTGAGCAATAAAGCAAATTTTCATTCTAATTAAAGATTCAAGGGTTTTAGAACAATCACCAGAAGAAAGAGAGAAAAAAAGGCAAATCCTCCGAGGACTTGGTAATGAATAACAAAAACCATTCTTGTGCATTGTCCAAAATGAATGTCATTCAGTATAACTGCAGAGAGAGGATTTAATGCTACAGTCCACTGTGATATTCTCTGTGAGTAGATGTGGGATGGCCCATGACCAACAGCAATACTTAATCCAGGGCAGCATCTTCTGGCCAACGCGTACCATAGATCATGCTTGGTATCCCTTACTGTAGTCACTGGAGTGGCAAACACTGGAAGGGGCAGAGCCTGAGGACAATTACCAATTGCTTAAAGCTGTTAGAGTGTGTTCACTTAAGCAACGTGAATCATATTGGCCATATGCAGGATGATTCTCTGCAGACATTTGTAGCAGTGTAACAGCCAAGCCTGCAAAGCCACTGCAATGGTGCAAGAGAACTAAACCCTGGGGAGCAAAAGAGGATCAGGTTGAAAGCTCAAGGATGAAGCACACGTTGGAGGAGGAGGAGAAGAAGATATGCACACTTTGTAACTTCACTGTACTCATAGATGGGGTAAATCCGCTCAACATTCATATGCTAAGTACAGGATGGAAAAATGGTTCAGAGCAGTGAGGCAAAACTTACTGTGTTTACTAACTGCATATTAAACTCTCTTAGGGGCAGAGCTAGAAGACACAAAGACCATACCTGAACTCACCCCCAGCTCCTTTCTGGCCCAGAGTCCTACGTCTCCTTTCGTTGGGTATCACGCTTACCTTTTGCTGTGATACGAGGTGAGAACACAGCTGGTGCACCTAACCATGTCCCAGGTCCCTGGCTGAGACGATGCCATTCAACAGGGCAGCGGATGGGAAACCCTGGCAAACTCTAAAGGACAAACATGATGGCTCTGCACTTTCCACCACTTTACTACTGGGGAGCAAAGAGGGCCGCCCCGGTGGTAGCTCACCTCACCCCACAGCTGGGAGCTGGCTCTGGCCAGCCTGTGCCAGCAATGTGGTGCTGCCTTTGCGCGCCAGCCCTGCCAAAAGCGCTCTCACGCCACATATATTTCAAGAGCTCAGATTAGTTATCTTTGCTCTAGTAGAAAGGGCTCTGGATTAGGACTCAGGAGGCTTAAATTCATTTGTCAGGTTAAGTACAGACTCTGTGTGCAACCCTGAGCAAGGTCTTTAATCTGCCTGAGTGTCGGTATCCTTTGGAAAGAGCCAGTAATTCTTCTCTAATCCCTGAGGGTTTGAGGAATAAAATTGGTAAATAACGGAGCAGCACTCCACTACTGACAGGATGGCTGGCACAGCTCTCCTGGCTGTACTGAGTTCCCTTTCTAACTACCCACCATACAAGTTGCAGATCTGGTGCAGTTGCAGTTAGTATTTTCATGAAACAGAATATAAAATCAGAAGGAAGCAGCAGCTACAGGGGAATTTTATGTCCCCTGACTAACACACCTTTAAGCACCCTTCACTGTTTTGAAGCATTCACTGGGGAACCATGCTTCCAAATTATATTTAATGTCTAAACTCAGTTGGATAGCTTAGGCGCTGCCAGCGCTTGGGTACTATCATTCACTCCACAGGCACACATGAAAACTCTGATAACAATGTAGAAAGTACCAATACCAGAGCAAGGCTGCTTTAGTGGCACTTTCCAGAAACAAAATAAAAACTGAAGGAGACAGCAGGTCCTTCTTGCACCTAACTGCATTTAGGTTGCCTGTTCCTTCTCTTTAATCTTTGCCTGCCCTCTTTTTAATATTTCCCTTTCGCACGTTTTCTGCACGCAGGTCTGCAGTTTTCCTTCCTGCTGAGCTACAAACCCGCAGCTGCTTTATTCCTCCTCTCGGTGCTTCCCTGCCCTGGCTCAGAGCACGTAGACTTCATCCCCTTGATGATCAGCTGAGGAGCAGATGGAGGATCAGAAGAGTGGGATGGCTGCTTTACGAGGCACACCCGCAGCAGCACTGATGGAGACAACCAAAGAGTGACCACAAGCCTGGATTTCAAATGCTGCCATATTCAAATCTGGAATACAGGGGAAGGTCAAAGCCATAGGTCCCGGGGATCATCTAATTTTGGATTATTCTCAGCTTTCATTTAAAGCAAAGTTTCTAGTGTTCATATTCTCAGACAAAAGCTTGGAAATGGGAACCACCAAGGGCTTGAACATCAAAGGGCAAATAAAAGAATCCAGAACTGATTTTTTTTTT
>VZTL01073742.1:0-11242 GCA_013400535.1 Scopus umbretta | reverse complement strand
TTTTTTTTTTTTTAAATCTCATGATCTTGCCATCAACCTCATATTATGTTGGAGGGTAGCTTGGGATTTTTGAGCATGAAAGTCTGGCAGGACTACAGATGCCTCAAAATCATAACAAATTGAGGCCACAGTCAGCTTTTGAGAAGGCTGTTCTCTTGCAGCTAAGACAATACCAGGGCTTTGCAGAATGGATTGGTCCTCCTCACGCAACCTCTTATTGGTGAGCTTTGCTATAACTGACAATCGCAGGCATGGATATTTTCTTTTTTTAGCCCAATTAAAGAGGAAAGGTATATTTTAAGTCCAAAGTGGCTGCTGCATTGCCACTCAGGGTGGTGAAGACTGTAGGCTCATGAAGATGCCCAGAGGAGATCTCCCAGGCCTGCCTTCAGGGCCAGCACAGCTTCTTAAAGGGACAAGAGTCCCACATAGTTGCAACCATATGTTGAACGAGGTGAAGCCATATGGAGCTAATTATGTAAATAAACAACTCAGCCCATGATGATTTTAAATAATGCAAAACATGAAGAGGCAAAACACTAATGTTCTAACTAATGAAAATAGATTCTTAGGGTGATTAATTTACAATAAAGAGAAGCTGCATATGTCAAAAAAGGTACGTCATCATATGATTTCATATAATCAGGTGCAGCTGCATTGCTCTTGATGTTCATGAACAATGATCTTGTTCACCTCCTCGTGCATCTGTACCACAATATTAAAAGGGAAGAAAAATGCACAGCAGAGCCAGCAAACACTTGCAAGAAAAATATTTTTAAAGCATCTCAATAAATATTTACCAGCCTTTGGGATTTTTGAGTGCTTGAGGTTGTGTCAGGAAAGAAGCATACGCTGATCCTCAACAAACAACACAAGTGGTCAACAGTCTCCGTACAAAAGGGAACAGCTCAATACAATAGGCCACTGTTGCTGTGACTCTCAGCATTGTTTACCTCTCACAGAGCTTCCAAGTACAAACCACTTCAAACAAACTACAGTAAGACTTTAAAGTGAATCCACCCAACAGGTTAATAAAACAAATATTGATTGGGCTTGAGAGTCATTACAGTAAACAAACCCTTTTGGATTAAAAGAGCTCCTTTGTTCAAGCAATATTGTCCAAAGCCTTCAAGCAACATATTAGAATCTCAGCTTAAATCCTCAGGCAATATTTTACAGTGCTTGCCCTCAAATCTGCTTTTATTTGTAGCACATGTATAAATACAGATACATAAAGAGATATGGGCAAGTATTCCATGCACGCAAAGGAAAGGAATCATGCCAAACTCAAAAATATGCTGGAAATTCTAACAATTAAGAGCAAAAGCAAAATTTGTCAAGTGCATATAATGATTTATACACTAAGTCTTATTCCAAAAACTGCAACTTGTAGACACTTTTAGCTTCACTCCTCTAGAATCACCACCTCTGCAATGCAGACAAAAATCACATGAGCATGCCAATGCCCTTTCACAAGGTCTCCCACAACAGATCTGATGGACTAGGAAAACACCTTGACATGGTCCAGCATAGAGATACAACCCAGATGCTTGAGAGCAAGGGCAGAAACAGCAAGCACACAGTAACATGGGAAAGGTTTGCAGACAATTATTGTCCCAGGTGCAGACTGATCTGGACCATTTAGACCTTGTTGTCTGGTTACTTGACAGAGAGTGAAGATATCTACATGGCTTTTGATCCTCACCCCACTTTCAAAGGTGGCTCAGGGGCCTAGAAACCTTTACAAGAGATGACTTGGAATGAAAGGAGTGGCCAGGAGCTCCAGCTCTACCACCTTTTGCAAATACTTCAGGGTGCAGTTTGGGAGCATCAAACCAGTCACACAGATTTAGGCATGTATCTTCCAAAAGTAATAGATCCACCACATAGTTTTGAAACTTTCATCCATAATCATACCAGATTTATTCCCACAAGTAACAGAGCAGGCTACAAATTCAAATATAACCAGCCATGTGCATTTTCTTTTTCTCCTGCAAACTTCACTTCCCTCTCTAAACACAAAACACACATTAGAAACATAAGCACATGAGGAGTGACCAGTCAACAGGTTTCAGTAACATTATTCTAGCCTAGCCTTGCCAAAATAGGGAATGGTTCATACTTGTCACAAAAGTGTGAAAATCCAGGGAACAGTAAGAGTGCAAATACTGTCAGAAGCTAACAAATATATTCAATATTCAAATATATACAAGTATCAATATACAAAGGGAAAACCTCAGTAGTGCTGACAACTCCTGCAAACCCAATTCAACCAGTGGACCAGGCTCACGGTACGTTTGGGTTAATAAGATACTGCAGAGAGAAATGGCAAAAAAGCAGGTAAATATCAGTAGAGGGTGATCCTCCAGACATTTGAACAAACCACGGTGCAAGAGCTTTAAGTGGCATTCACCACATCTCATTATCTCCATACACACACCACTTAAATGATCATTTATTCTCTGTTCCTGGCCATGTAAAGCAAGCTGTGCTAAGTACATCAGCCCAGAGCAGACAGCTGGCCACTGCATGACTGCAAGGCGGGTACAAACATTTTTACACCCTGGATTTCTTCTTGGGCATCCAAACAAACCCTGTCTGGCTTTTTCTCACTAATTCACAACATTCAGGGAAATCTCAAAAGAGAATTCTCAACAGAGCCCAGTCAGCAATGGAGACTGGTGTGGCATTACAGTTCCTCTAACACGAGGCATGGTTTCTAAGTGACAGTGTAGGTTATTAAGAAATTACACCATCACTGAATGAAAGTGCAACACATACCCAGTGCTCAGCATCTGCCTTAGCTTAAGGGCACAGCATTCTGCAAATCTTGTAAAATCAGGTGGTTGATCTGATAAGGGACTCTGCATCGCTGGGGCTCTCCCTATCTGAGGACAGAATCAAACCCTGTGAGCTTTGCTCAGAGTATCTCACTCGCAGCTAGACTTCTTTGCTGGCAGAGTTATGCAATCTTGGCTTACATCTTATCACCAGCAGCGCAACAGTCAGACTTCAGGGTTTGTTGTCTCGCAGGCACCCACTTTATTCTCATTGCTGGGTAGCAGCATTAGACACACAGCCTCAGAGTGAAAGAACAACAGGGAGGGAATAAGTGATAAGGAGCAGAAAGAGCTTGCAGAGTTAGCACCTGCACAGCAGACTTATGCTGAAGCTCACTTCATTGATGTGGGGCATTTCTTGCATCTGGAGCACAATGATTAAGAGAATAAAATACATGTTCTACCACACTGAATGGCAGAAGTAACTGTCATGTTCACTCACGCTGCACTACCGAGAAGATAATATAGGCTATTAATTAGGTTTGGGTAGAACAAACCATATTTCAGGAGATCACTCAAAGGACCAACAAAAGGCCGAGAACAAATTTCTAAAATGGAGAATGGTATTATATATCCTTAATGAGGATATGTATCCTTAATGAATGAGAGGATCAATTAAGTGCTCCATCTTTTTACTATCAAGACAGGAGCTTCTTTAACAAGTCTCTGTCTATGTCCAAACACTAACACATAGACCCAGGCTTTTGCAGACTTTGGCACTCGAACTCCCTTAAGCAGTGGTTTTTCTGGTTTTAACCTTCTCTGTCCTTCATCACAGTGCTGAATAAACTACTTAGAGCTTCTGAACCATTCACTGCATTCCTGGATGACCACCAATAGCTGAAATGCCCTTAGGTGAGGAGAGGGATGCCCCTTGCCTTGCCCTGCCCTGCTCCCACGTGCCATTCCCAGATAAGTGATCTGTCGAAGGTGGATCCTCAGCAATGCAGCGTTCTCCCCTGCTCTTACTCTAAATACTGCAAGTCCTTCATGCTGTCTCTGATTGCCTGTAGCTGAAACTGTGGGTGCAGCTGTACCACAACCCATCTCCAAATTTTCAGAAAACACTATGGTATTTTGATAACAGGAATACATTTGCATAACCAGAAAATACTAAGGGATCAGCTCTGTCTGCTGCTTCGCATATGCTTGTCCTTCGAGTTTCCAGGCAGTGGTTTCAGTGGGGATTGCCAAGGGGCAATCTAAAGCAAAGGCTCTCTAATACAATTGAGCTTTATGGTCCCATTTTTTCCAAACCATGTCAAACCATCAAAAAACAGTGCTGAACAAACATAAATCTAGACCCATGCGTAGCCACGAGAAACTGATAGCCAGACGAACTGAAAAGCTTCAGAATAAAATATGAGGTTGCATGTCAATAACAGAAAACAATGTATTGCACATAAATTTAGGATTTTTTCTTTTCTTCGACATAGGAAAAAAAATCTTTATTTTGATCATATATGGAAATAAAGGGATTAAAAGAATCAGATGAGTGATTTCTAATTGGTCTCCAGACTGTATCTCTTCCTTTAGTAAAGTGCATGCAAGTGAATAAAACTGCATGGATGGACTTTATTAGCTGCAGCTTTCCTTCCTGGCTTTGGGATTAGAGGGATACTTTAACCTTGACACATTCATCTTGTACTCACAAAGCTCCACTTTTAACAGTCCCTTCTCCTTTCCTCTTCACTTGTCTGGTTCTGGCACATAATTTTCTAAATTAGAAGAGGCTACTGTTCTGTCTTAGAAAGCAAAGGAATTCTCACTTATCTTTGTTAGCAAGAGCATAGAGAAATTCAAGATGGTTTATTATTAATGCAGCCTAAAAGTCTATTATAGATGGCAGAAATATGGCAAAAGCAGAGGGTTGTAGAAATAAGGCTCTTGAAAGGATGCATTAGGCTGTCCTTTAAAAGTATTAAAGGAAAAATAGAAGGAGCATGATTTTATTTATCAGATAGTAATGTCAAGCCAAGTATACAAATACCTACTTATATAATACAAACATTACTTATATATTAGTGAGAAATTTTATTTCTTTGAAGATTCCTTTATGCTAGAGAAGTTTGCAATGAGATTTTCAAAAGCACTCAGCACTGCTCCAGCTCTGTGCTGAGTGGCATGTACGAATACTGCTCCTGCTCCCATTCCTGAAGGCAGAACTGAAGGCCATTACTGAGTATCTGCAAGAAGTCCACAGCTAGAGGGAAAACTGCCATGTGCAGCTACCGGCACACCTATCATCCACAGACAGGAGGAAAAGTGTCTGTGGCACTAAATACTTATTCAGAGGGCTGGGGAAAATGAGACTGCAAGGAAGTTTTTGTACGTGTGTGTGGAAGGGGGTGGTATTTAGCAAAACACTTGAAAGTTAATTGCAGAATAAAAGAATATACCTCAAAGGTACACACTTCCTCAGTACACCGATTTATTATAATTACAGAGTTTACCCTTACCTTTTTTCTTTATCCAGCCACATATTTGAGTTCCTTTAGATTAAAGTATACGTCTTGCTAATTACAGCATTTAGTTCTCAAATCGTAATTGGTGTCTGGTGCTGAGCTACTATAACTCTTCTTGTCACTATTTCAAGGGGGCCTGTTTAATTTGCCTGAGGTAAATTCAAATGGAAAGTACCGTCTTATTTGAGTAACGTGAGATATTTCTTGTGGCTTTAATGATCAAATATTGTACTTCTTATGGGGGGTACCACTGGGGGAGGTGGGGTGTGACAATGGGCAGTCCTACCTGCCAAGAGCTAATCGAGGTATATGCTTCCATAATAATTTAAGGGTTTTTATTACATCCTTTAAGCAGACAAAAGTAATACTGCTTAGAATAAACAAACACCACTAGACATTGGATAAAAATCATTACAGTGAGCTACTGGGAACTTTCCTGCCACGTCTTCCTTTAAAAAAAGAATCTCACAGGAGTGTGGGAGACAGGAACTTTTACCCCACCTAATTACCATTTTCTCCTACAACTTGAGAAATGCATCAGCAACAAAAGCTAAAGAAATTACTTTGTGGGTATTTGGGAGGAGAGCACCTGACGGCTGTCAGGTGCAGACCAGAACTGGCTGTCACATCCTGTTGTAAAACCACATTACCCAAAACTAATGCACACAAGCTTCCCCAAGGCTTTTCTTCAGGCACTTTAGGTATTGTCTGGTAACTCTTCTTTCAGGTCAAGGTAAACGGGTATCTTCAAATTAGACTCCAAAGCTGTCTTTCAACATCAGTCAGATTTGCAAGGCACTTAAGTAAAGAAATTTCTAAATTTGTTCTCCCAGTGGCAATTTACCTCAATAAGCATTTTCTCCCACAATTTCCCATTAAATTAAACAATTAGCCTGTTTTCTAGCTTTGAGGGCCTACTCTTTCTGCATAAATAAAGTGTGTGCTTTTTCTACTCCTACTTCCTTTGTCAGCATCATCCTCCACACCTTTTCTGTGCACCAACTTACCAGCATGGAGAGATGGTTAGACAGTCGGTAAGTAAAGTCACTCCCGGCTTTTCCCTAAGAAACACATACCCAGAAGTGGTTGTTGCACACAACCTGTGTTTCCACAGTAGTTTTTTCTTCTGTTTAATGGGTTTTCTCTCACTGTTTGAAGATAATTAGATTGGTGGCCATATGTTTGCTGGATTGTTGTCCTGTGCTAGGCAGGAACCAAACCATTTCAACTCACATTTATGTGCAGAGCTTTTCCTGCTTTTGCTCCATCCCAGTTTTGTGGCTGAAAGGTGACAGAAGCCCATGGTAGGTCCCTCTTTCATTCATGGAAATGCTGAACCTGGCAGTTCCCTCCTCTCCTTTGGGCTTCCCTTTGGAAGGTGAGAGGTTAAAATCTCTTTTTCTATCCTTTGGCTCTTGATGGCAAAGATCGATGTGACAAATTATCTCTAAATGTTTCCAGTCAGAAAGAGGTTTCCAACAGGCATTTCAAGCAGGCTCACACTTGAATTGCTCTAGTTTCAAAGCAGCAATAACCAATTCTTTGGTGCACAGTCTTTCCACATTCCCCTCAGGTGAAGATATATGCTTTGTATGCATTATAAGAACACCTCAGTTTTATGTGGCATTAATGCCTATCTATCTGAGGTGCTCTGTTTCTTGTTTATACTAAAGGAAAAAAAAAATCATATTGTATCCTGTTCCTTCCCCTCTTTCTTCATCCAGCAACAGCCAGGGGAATGCAGGACAGTAATTCTTTCACTGCTGTAACCCATAGTACTGACAATGAAAAAGTTAAGTTTGCTTGCTGCTTCAAGTCTGTGCAATCTTTTCCATAAGTATGCCATCAAAACTCTGATCATCAGGACTGGATCCTGCTGAGGAATAGGGACAACCAGCAAGACTTCTGGAAGCACTGAGAGGTGAACAGAGTCTTCAACCAGCAAGCACTTGCAATAAAAGCTCTGCCGCTGCCAGACACAAATGAACATGCCCACCTGCAATTTAAGATGACAACTCTGGGACAGACTGAGTAATTCAAGCCGTAGCACGGGACTCTTCTGCATGACTTTTATATATTCTTGAAGCCAACTAGATAGACAGTCCCAATCAGAAACAGTCCCCAACTAGATAGACAGTCCGAATTCCCTTTGCAGTTCTGTGAGACTAAGACATTTATCATCATAACCCTACTTATAGTTCTCACTTTGCCTCACGTGGAGAAATACAGTGAAATTGCGGTCTTGCTGAAGGCGAATTTCTTGCCTACTACATTAGTCACTGGCCACAGATTTCAATTTCACAGGAAAATCAGCAAGCTAATGAGGCCGTTGTCACCTGTGTTGCCTATCAGACTGCTTCATGTATCTGAACAATGAAACTTCAGCAGCTTACTGAGAAATTGCCTTCTTTGGAGATGGCAAGATGAGGAGGAGATGGAGGGAGACTTTTGTATCTCCTTCCTTAGTGCAATTTATTTCACAGTCACCCAGGAAAAGGCCTTTTGCACTGAATGTATGCAAATATATATAAAGGAAATTCATATTTTGGAAACCCCTACAAGCACATTTTGTCATCACAGTTGTCATTGAGAAGCTCACTGGAACTTTAGGAACACAGCCACATCAGTATCATCAGCCAAGACCAATCACCCAAGTCTCTCATGAGGCTGGGGAGGACACATGTGATAGACTTTATTTAGCAAGACACTCATTCCAAGACAGTGAGAATCATTTCTGGAAAGAAAAAGAACCATGGGAAACACAGAAGTCTGCTGATCCAAGGACAATGGTTATTCCAGTTTTCTTTTGCAAGAAAATGAGGAGACTTTTACTACATGTCCATAGCAGTGACATGTACTGACTAATGAAAAAAGCTGCAAAATGGAAGTCAGATCCAGCCGAGGGGTGACAATTGCCATTGGAGTCACCTTAAATCCTTCCTTTTTGCATCAGCCAGTATAGTAGGGCAAATGCCACCCTGTCCTATCTCTGAGACTACAGGGGTCATGACAGCAGTACCTTTGGAAGTTGCAACGTGAAGTTTTCACTATGGCTCTGTTCAAAGAGGAATTCTTCCAGCAAGAACCTCCTTGCAGTCAAGAGCCCTTAAGAAAGAACTTTAATTCCCTCAAGTCCTTTCTGAAAATGGGGACTTTATGAAGGAGGACTAGCACTGTTCCACTACAGTATCTTGCCTGTGCTAGTCCATACAGAACATCTCTTCCCCTTCACCCAAAGACTGACAAAGGACTTGAGCATCTCATTGGCAAAGAAGGCCCAGAGCAAGCCTGACAAAGAAACATGCTACATCAGTTGTACCAAGTTATAAGCCAAATGGTGTCATGCAATGTGTAGTAATCATAAGTGCACAAATACCAACCTTAAGCATACCTCATATCAGCACCTGCTGTAAATTCGCCATGCAGTATTATTGCTGAGGGAAAACTTGTCATGAAATTAGACCTAACTCAAGCATACAAATAGCTGATCATTGGCAAGGGCACTACAGGACATCAAGTGATGCTATTTAGGGAGAGCAGGTAATGCTAACCACTTTCTGTGGTCCCTTTCCCTCTTACCCCTTCAGGAACTGCAGTGGTGTTAGTGCTAGAGGGCATATTTTGCCTGTTCCTTTTAATATCTGTTTATAGACTTCTTGTCTGTGAATCTGTCTAATCACTTTTTGAACCTGCTGATACTGTGCTTCCAAAACATCCTGGGTAAGAAAGTCCAAAAGTTCATTACCTGCCTTATCAAGGATTGCTTTATGTCTTTTAAATGATCTCCTACTTGTTTCACAAAGTGCTTCCTAGTTCTAGTATTACAGGATTTGCTGAGTAACAGTTCATCATTTAGTTTATACATCATGTGACATGGACCTCAATCATACCCCCCTTCAGCCTTTTTTTTTTTTTCAAACTGAAGAATCTCATCGTTTTTAACCTCTCCTTGTAAGATAATTGCTGTCTTGTGACTTGATCATTTTAGTTGTCCTTTTCTGGGTGTTCTCTAACTCCACTACATGCTTCTTCAGATGCAGAGACCAGAACTGTGCCCAGCACTCAAGATGTGGGCACACCAGGAGCCAAATGCATCTTCAGTCTTGTTCACAATATCATTCCTGTTGATGCCTGTTATTTTATTGGCTTTTTATCTGCTTCAGCACATTAAGCCAAGAATTTCAGGGAATCACTGGTAATGACTTCAAGATTTCTTTTATGAAAGTGATAACTAAAGTTCAGAGTCCAGCACAGTGTAGGCCTGATTAAGATGACTTTGTCATAGACAAATTACCTCACATTTACCTAAAGTGAAGTGTATTCACCACCTTTTTGTTTATTCAGTTTTATGAGGTTCTTTGGATGTTCTTCACCATTGGTGTAGCATTTGATTTCCCAAAACTGCTTATCAAAAAATTAGAGATTTCATTCTTCATTCCCTGTTCTGTCACTGATGAAGATTCAGAATCAAACTGGTCCCAGAAGTGATCCCAAAGGACGATAGTGCTGACTTTCCTCCATCACAAAAAGTGGCCACTAAGTGACTCTTAGCTTTCTAACACTTAATCAGCTTTCAGTTTGAAAAATAATCTTTCCTCTAAACTCACAGCAATTTTATGTCTTTAAAATGTTCTGGTGCGGAACGTCATCAAGGACGTTCTGAAAATCCTAGTGTAACATGTCTGCTGGATCCCCTTTATCCACAGGCTTACTGACACTTTCACAGAATGCTATCAGACTTCCCTTTACAGAGGCCACAGGGGTTCTTTTAAGTGGATCATATTTATCCATGTACTCTTATCAATCTGAACTTATTCTTTAAGACTGACTCTCCCATCTTGTGGGGAGTCAGGCATCTCCAATTTGGACTTGCTGTTGCATCGATAATTTTGCAATGAATTCTGAAAATTCTGCTTTTGAGATATTCTTCAGCAATGTTTCTGTCTGGGGGGGTGGTGGGTGGTGTGTGTGTGTGTCTGTGTCTCTCTGCTAACAACTCTGAACAACTTCGAGAAATTTGGGGTTTATTAAGAAACCGAATATATAAGTTACAAATGAAAAATGTAAAATTGGTGGGGCTAGTGCCATCCTTCTCGAACTGCTGCATCACTGCAGCTAGCATCAATCTCACACATCCTGATAGGGACAATCCATTAAGCCCCTGTGCCAAAATCCAGACAGGCATTCCTTGGATAGCTCAGCTTCTACCACAGCTTTCTACCACCGAAAAAGGAAACAAGTGCTGAACTTCATCACCTTTTCATTGTGGGAATTTCATGGCAATAGACTTGCCAGGACATAGAGGCCTCCAAAACTATTTGAGAAGTTACGTTCAACTCTGTGGTAGTTCACAGCAACACTCACCACTTCTGGTTATTTGTGAAAAACTGACTTACTGCCTTGATGTAATTCTATCATGCATAGGAATGAAGCCCCTAATGCCTCACTGAAGAGCTTTAATAGCAACAAATAAAATTATGTATGAATTACAGAGAAGAGTTTCCTACTGTTGCAGGAATCAAAATTTTTCATAGTTAACATACGGAGTTGTCCATTTGAGGCTTGGGTAGTCCACAAGTCACTCCTGTGATGCTCTTAAAGTACTCCTTGTTAAATCCATGTGAATCTATAAATGAAATGTTTTGCTAAACCTTATCATTTTTGCAAGCCAGTAAGAACTCCTAACACAAGCGTTCTGAGCAAACTGCTNCACTAAGATCTCCTAACACAAGCGTTCTGAGCAACCTGCTGCTGCAGATGTGGTCCCAGACTGTAGTACTTCATCGTCATTGCCAGCTTTGCTGCTGGACTGTTTCCTTGGTTTGTTTGTTCATGCTGACCAGGTAGCAAGACTGACTTGCCAAGGAGTCAACACTGCCCTGTGTTTCCAACTGACATTAGAGGACAGCCAGCCAAGAAATTGTCCCAGAAGTTCAA
>VZTL01073723.1:37426-92256 GCA_013400535.1 Scopus umbretta | reverse complement strand
GGAGGCGGGGGGCGCTGGTCCCCGCGGGAGCATCCCTGCCGGCACCCCGGGACGGGGGGGACGCGGGCCCCCGGGGGCGCAGGCGCCAGCAGCGGGGGTGCAGGAGGCGCAGAGGCGCCGGCGGGATGCAGGAGGACGTGCGGGGGATACCGGCTCCAAGGACACGGGCAGCGGGGGCTGCAGCAGTCAGGATGCAGGGGATGCCCTGGCCCCGGGGCTGCCGGCCCCAGGGGTGGGAGCGCACAGGGATGCAGGCACCCAGAAGACGGGATACTGCCGCCAGGGACACAGGCTACGGGGGGGGTGCAGCAGTCGGGATGCGCGGGACGCCGGCTTCAGGGATGCAGGCACCCGGGGATGCAGGGAATACTGGCCGCAGGGATGCAGGCAGCCAGGTTGCAGGGGTTGCTGGTCCCCAAGGAGGCACGCCTCTGGTACGCAGGGGACAGGAGCACCCGGGGAGGAGATGCCCGAGATGCAGGCAGCCCGGGATGCCTCAGCAAGGATGTGCGGGTGTGCTGCAGCACCTGGGGCGGGGGGGAAGCTGTTCCCAGGGGGTGCTGGCTGCCAGGATGCAGGAGATGCTGGCCTGGGGGGCCAGGGGCGCCTGGGGTGCGGCACCATGGATACAGACGCCTGGGGAGGCACCCCCAGGGACGTGGCCAGAAGTGTGTGAGCTCCCCCTCACACTCACAGCTGGTTCCTGCCCCTCCAGTTAGGAGGGTCCCTCAGCTGGTAAATGACAACCTGTCTGCTGGCATCTCCTGCTCCAAGGCGCTTCCTCCCTCAGCTGAGGGCAGTGTCAGGGCTGAGGTTCCCGGCGTGTGGCAGCTTCCGCTCCTGGGAGTTCCTTGAGAGCCCACAGGCAGCGGGTGCAGGAGCTGCAGAGCCCCAGCAGACCACGGCCGTGTCCAACAGCAGCAGCTCAGCACTTGGAGCAGACAGACTGGAAGTGCAGCCTCCCCGCACACACGTGGCTCCAAGGGGGTTGACAAAATGTTCCGTTTCTAAGCTGACCTTGCATGCATCCAGGCTTTGGCCCCATGGAAAAGAGACCAGCGTTGTAGGTTGGCTGTAAAGGAAGTACAATTTTTAGCAATTTGGGGTGTCCCTTAACGACTCTTAAATGCTGGTGGAGAAACAGTTTGTCGTGGCCTTTCTGCTTCCTGCTTGCTTGCTTTTTTTCCTCCCCAACCCGTTTCCCATTCACCTAAGCAAATACTGTCAAATCCAGGGGACTCAGGAGCCCCAGTGGTCCAGCCCTCCCTCCACCGTTCCCCCTGGTGCCAGCTCAGCTGCTGGGCTGAGCTGACTGCAGGCAAAGCCCGGGTGCTGGCAGAGCCCTGGCAGCGCTGCCCTGCCCTGTGGCAGAGTGCCACGTGGAACTGCGTGGGACACATGTCACCCCTCCCAGCGCGGGGGAAGCCCTGCCTTTTTTCGCAGGTTTTGCCAGCCGGTGCCTGCGCGCTGCAGGTAGCCAGCCTGCGCCTCCTCCCCCATCACGGCTCAAGCTGGGTTTTAGAAGTGAAATAAAGGCTGCTCTGCTCAGCCTCTCGAGTGCGCGTGCTTGCTCCAGAGGATCCTCATCCCTGGCTACTGCAGACCTAAGCTGCACTTTGTTTTCTGTCCTGGCACCTTTTTGCCTCCTGTCTGCTCCTGCTGTTCCCCTGTGCTCCCACGAGCACATTCCCCACCCCAGACTCCCCCCAGTTTGCTCCTGCAGGGCCCTGGCAGTGTTGCATGCTGCAGGGTGAAAGGAGGGCGAGTTTATTCCTTTCTGCTCTTTCCCAGACCCCTCTCAGCCTGCCTCAGCCCGCACCTCCTGCCTGCTTTTGGCAGACAGCGCATCCTTCTGTCAGCAGTCACAGAGTCTGCTGGCTCTCAGCTACGGACTCTCCCATCCTTTCTCCCCTCTGTCTGCCTTCTGCTCTCTGCTCCCCGTTGGGCCCCGCAAGGCCTTGCTCCTTCATCTCTTCTCTGCAGGACGAGCTGCCCCTCTTTTTCCTCTGCCTTTCGGGTGTCGCCTGGTGCTCTTCACCCCCCAGTGCAGCAGCCCCCTTCTCAACACTGCACCCACTCCAGCAGCCAGTCTGCTGCAGCTTTCCCACAGCTCTGGGGAGAGCAGGGGAACTGGAGATCTGCAGGACTGGGGTCTCATCCTGACTCCCTGGTGTGCATTGCCCCAATAATACTAAGCCCACAGCACGCGCCACAGAGGTTTCTTGCAACACATCCTGCACCACCTGCGCCTGCCCCACGCTGAGGGTGCAGGGACCTGAAGCCTCTACCCCGTGCTCTTTTGAGGGGCTGGCAGAGGTGCCACAAGGGTTTATCCTGCCGTCAGCCTCTTCTTCTTTGGTTTGAGCTCCACAGGTCCCTCCTCTGCCCTATCAACCCCTCTCCTCTGGTTGTTTGGCCTGGGTGATTCCCCCAGCCTGGGGAGCTGGGGGGAGATGTCATTCTTGTGAGTCAGGCGGGCAGGTCCTGGGGCTGGGATGGCTCAGCTGGGATCCCCTGGAGTGCTTCGTGCATGACCCCAGCCTGAGGGGAGCTCTCTGAGCAGCCACCCCGCAGCCCTGCCTCTGCAGCCCCCGCCTCGCCGGTGCCTGCAGCCATGGGGCGGCTGTGGGACAGAGGTGTGAGCCCAGCCCCGCTGCTGGCACCGGGAAGGGCCACTGGGCTCGAGGCAGGGGCAGCAAGGGTCTGGCAGGGGCAAAGCGGGCAGCAAGAGCAGGCTCAGGAACCGTTCCAAGGCAGAAGGGCTGGGAACAGCCCAGGGATGCGCTTCACGAGGTTCTGCCAGCAACACCCTGGCAGGAGCCCTGTCTGTGTGGCAGCCTCCTGGCTCCAGTAGTTCCTTCTCCCTTTTCCCGGGATGTACTCCTGGGGCAGACACCACCCAGTTTCCTCCCCTGAGCCGCTGCCAGGACGTGGCTGCAGCCAAAACTGTGCTTGTGGTCTGCCAGGGCCAGGATTTCCCGTAGCATTTAGGGTGGAGCTAGAACAGTGATCCCGGAGGGGCCCTCCCCGTGCTCCCCAAACCGAGGAGACCTACACCGCACAGGCTCCTGTTCCCAGAGTCCCTGCCAGACCAGCTTGTGCCCAGGCAATGTGCAGGATCCTCTGAGCATGGCTTTATCACGCGGCCCCGCGAACCCTCCCTCAGCTTTTCTGCCTCTGGGTGCTGCTCTGCTGCCAGCTGCCAGCCCCCATTGCCAGCCCAGGCCCCGAGCCCCCGGCTCTTTTCTTTTGAATCATATTCCACCCTGCTGCTATTTCCTGGCTCTGAACCGAAGGGTGTCAGCGCCGGCCCCAGGGCTCTGTCACTGCTGACACCAGTGACCGTGGGCTCCCTGTGTCTGGTTCCTTCCCCCTGGTGCTGAGCAAAGCAAAGCAAAAGCAGAGCCAGGGCTGGGGGCTGGCCACTGCCCCAGCCCTCATCCTCAGCACGCCTCCCCCCAAACCGCTTTTGGCTCCTGCTGAGAAATAACCCCACGATAGGGGAGGGTGCAGGAAATGTGGCCAGCGAACGGCCACGTGCAATCCTGCTGGGGAGCGTGAGCCCCCACACCGGGGCAGAGCATCTCTAGGGCTGGGCAGGGATGCTCTGCCTCGCTGCCCTGCGACATGGCTGGGAAGGAGACGAGGGGTCCCCGCTGCTCCGTTCCCGAGCTCGGGTGGGCGGGCATGGGGATCCCTCGGCTACGTGACTGCCAGGGGACGAGCATGCTGCGTCCTCCCACTTGTGCCCGCTGCAGGGGAGAGGCGGGTAATGGCTGTAGCTGCTGCACCCAGACAAAGCTTAATCCACGGCACAAAGCGCGAGGCCAGAGATTGGCTCCTGCTTTACGTCACCGAGGAGGAATGGCAGCATCAAGATTTTTTTTTTTTCCTCTTCATTTTAATTCTCTTGCAATCTCTGTCCAAAAATAACCCAAGCTTCCTCCCCTGGGAATGCTCCGCATCAGAGCCTTGGCTCCTTCACCCCCCTGTGCATTAGCCTGACAGCTGCTAAATGAAGCTATTATCTTATGTCACATCATAACCTTTTTTAAAAGCACATTTTCAGAGTGTGGGACTAGTTTATTGTTTCATGTGGGGAAGTGCAGGGATGCACAGGAGGCCTCAAATTTCCTGGCAGGGCAGCAGATGCCCCAGGAGAGGGCATTTCCCAGGGCACTGGGTGGGCTGTGCATCCCTGTTCCTCCCCACTGGCCATTGCTGCTGCCAGGAAAACCTGGGACTCTGCTGGTATCAGGAAAGGGTATTTGCCCTGGGACTTCCCAGCACCTGCAGCACGTCACCTGCCCTGGCTCCGCTCCTCAGTGAGGCGGTGACACCCACCATCCCACCACCATGCTCCTGGAGCGGGGCCATGCGCGGTGCCGTCCCGCAGGCACCCAGGGGTGCCCCCAGGCAGGACCCTGCCCTGCACACTCCTGATGCTTTTTACACTCCCTGCTCCCCAGGGATGTGGCAGGGCCCGGCCAGCTCCCGGAGGGCTGCTTGGCGGGGAAACCTCCCACGGGTGGAGGGCAGGAGGCAGACGCGAGCCCCTGCCAGAGCAGCTCAGCCTGGAGTGGCTCCCAGGGAGCAGTGGGGGGATTTTTTCCCAACCAACCCCAAGATCTTTCCTGAGCCGAGCCGTGCTGGTCTGCTGTGCTTTGCAGCAGTGCAGGATGCAGTCAGTACAGAGCCGTATGGGGGGCAGGCGAGGCAGCCCCACTCGTGTTTTTGGGGAGCTGCCCTGCCCCAGCCGGCACGTGTCCCGTGGGAGCTGCCAGGTGATGGTCACAGGTCATCAGGCAGCCTGTGCTGCAGGGTGGGCAGGGCACGGGCAGGATGAGTCCCCAAAAGCCCCCTGCCCTGTGGGGCTGTGTTAGCGGGGCTCTTCCGAACCTTCTGCACAACGTCCATGACATGGCCACGAGTCTCGGGAGGGTGCGGGAGTCACCGGCTCCGGCTCCTGTAGAGCATCCCGTGGAGGAGAGATGTCCTCAGAGCTGTGCCAGCTCACCCCGTGTCCCAGCAGGACTTGGCTGGCTCCATCCTATGGCAGCAGGGGGACACGATGGGGCTGCACCGGGGCAGGATCTGGCCCCTGGAAACTGCACTCAGAGCCAAGCCAGAGGCATCAGGCCGCCGTCCTGCGGCAAGGCCTGCGAGGTGCTGGGCGCTGACCCTCGCTTGCACCGCTGCAGCCCCCGCGCCTGTGTGGCAGGCCAGACCTGCGGTCCAAGTCTCTGCAAACTTCTTTCAGACATTTAAAAATACAGAACAATTTGTATTGAGGTTATACTGAATGCTCGAGCTTCCCACGGAAGTACTTTATCATGTTCAAAAATATTTAATCCCAGCAATTTTCACATTGTTCTTATAAAAACAGACATGTATGAAGGGAAATGAAATGCTTAGTACATTTTTGGCACATTTTTTTTCTTTTTTTTTCTTTTTTTTTTTCTTTTTCTTTTTAACCTTTACAAATTACAAACACACATTCATTGTTTTTAAAGGAAAAAAAAACCTAAGTCTCAGCTGTACACTGCAGAGATGCGCTAACCATCCTGAAACTAAACCAGCCTCCTGTGGTTAAAATTGCCGTTCTACAAGGACAAAAGAAAGACACCAGCAGCCAAGGACACGTTGGCGGCTTTGCTGCCTCCCCAGGGCCTGGCTGGGGGTCTGTGCCCCCGTGGACGGGAAGCAGACCCACTGGTCTCTGGCTCTGGCAGGGATGAAGGCAGCGAAGGAACACGGGGGATGCTGAGGCTCAAACTGGGCTTTGCCTGTGGTGGGACCAGCTTCGATGGGCTGATTTCTGCCTGCTCCGCTCCCCCTCGGCTGGTCTCCCATGCTGGAGCCTGGCCGCACTGCCTGCCTGCCTTTCCTTCCCCAATAAACCTCCACCTTCATCCCCTGCCCCCTTCCATCTCCTGCCCAGCTGGGAGCCCCAGCAAGGTGCCAACCCTGGGGGCTTTGAGTGGGAGCTGCAGACCTGCAGGGGTCTGGGTGGGAGGCGCTGGGTGGGCTGCGCTGCCTCGACCTCTGCCCGGTGCCGTGCCGTCGTGGCTGCCCGCACACTGGGGGCAGGCAGCGGACCCTCCTGCAGCTCAGCAGCCGGCAGGGCTGGTGGCAGGGAGCCCGGTCCGTCCTGCTTACCCTGAGATGCTGCCGGGGGGGCAAGGGTCCCGTCAGCGGGACTGGGGGTTTCCTGGCCAGGGTCACGGTAAGTGTTACTGATGAGGAACAACCGGTGTGAGCAAAGAGGTGCTGGCTGCTCCGCTCCCGGTGCCCAGGGAGGTTTCCCATGGCTTCCAGGCAGTGGACTGCTGGAGGATCGCTGGTTAATGCTTCTCCAAAGAGCTCTGAGTCCTGGCTCGCTGCCTTTCCAGCATCCAAAGCGAAGTGGGAAAAGAAAGCGGCATGTACCTTGCGTGTGCCCTGCTCCCTGGGCGCAGCACACAGGGCTCCGTGCTGGCTGGCAGCTTTTCTGAGCCGCACTCCGCTTCCCCGCAGCAAGGACAGTCCCTGAGCCGGTGGCACACAAGCCCCCAAGCCCCTGGCTGCAGCTCCTGCGCGGGGCACAGGGAGCTGGGAGCTGCGGGACGGGGAGGGCTGGCAGCGCCAGCAGGACCCTGCAGCAAACCCTGCGCCTACCTCAGCTCCCAGCAATCAACTGCAGGCTCTTGCAATGGAGACATTTTTAATTTTTAACAACATTAGAACCGCAAAAATCCCCCTGCATGGGTGTGGGCAGCGCCAGGGGACGCGCCGCCACGTGGGGGGGATGGCAGCGGGTGCCTCCGTGCCACCCTGGCCTCACTGGGACCCGGCTCTGCCCTGGCTCCCGCTGCTGTCTGCTCCCAGGGCTCTGCAGCGCACCTATCGCAGCTTAAATAGAATAAATACAGTGAAGAAAACAGTAAAATCTTCAATAAAGAGGCAAAAGGAAAGACAACAGCAGGTCCAGGGGTCCAACCAAACTCCACGTGGTCTCTGGATTAGTTACTGAGGAAGTTCTATGAGAGCACATTAAGTTCGCAGCCGGAGACTCTCTTACCGCTGTCCTTATATCGAAACTTCGTATTCTCGTGTTTCCTGAAAAGAAGGAAGAGCCAGCTGAGGGCAGCAGCGGTGTTTCAGGATAATCTCCCCATTCCTGGGTGGCAAGAGAGGCCCTGGGTGTCGTTTTGCTCCTGAGGAAGTGGTGTCCTCCCTGCTGGGACCCCGCAGCTCCCTCTGCCCCCTCCTGCCTGCTGGAGCCCACCCGGCCCCTCCGGAGCGACTGACAGGGATGGCGCCTCGCGCCCCATTACTCAGGTCCCCCACACCGGGATGGCTGGACTCATCCTATTGCTGCACACCCGGCAAAACGCTTGCTTCCCCGTCAGGATGGTCCCCAGGGAGGAACGGGCACAGCAGGACTCACCCCTGTCTCATAAATCGGGTTGTCGAACTCCGTTTCTACCGTGATCTGGCTGTAGGGGTGGGAGTACATGAGGGGCAGGCGGAGGCTGGAGTAGTACCGACACCTGCGGGGGAGATGCAAGAGTCACTGGGCTGCACAGCACGACCCCAGAGCAAAGCACAACCAGCCCCGTCCTCCCATGTCCCCCCCATCCCAGCTCCCCGCCAGCACCCCAGGGACCCTGGCGCGAAAGCTCAGTGCCTGGCTCCCCAGGACCGTGCCTGGGGACGTGTGGCCGGTGACGGCACGGCGATGCTGAGCCAGCCCTGGCCACGTCCCCACAGGGCTCTGCCACCGGCCCCCCAGCCTGACTGCGCACCCCACCTTGTGAGATAGATGTACGCTCCTCCCAGCAGCAAGGAGATGATCAGCACCGGGATGAATATGGCTAAGGCCATATTTCCCCCCTCGAGTGATGTCTCTGCAGCAGCTTCTGCTACTAAAAGGACAAGATCTATTATGTTGGCATTTGCAAGCACCCTGTGATCCCCTCTCTGCCTCTGTTTCTCCCCTCCCTCCTCCTGGGCTCCACGCAGGCTCTGGCTAAGGGCCCTGCACAGGGCTCATCCAGCAAATGCATGTCACTCACCTTCCAGAGCATGTTCAAAGCTGTCTTGATTCACTGGAAGAGAAATGGAGAGTTACTGGTATGTAACTGGGTTTGACTGGGTGCTGGCAGCTGTTGGCTGTATGGGGAGCCCAGGCCTGGTGTCTCCCTGTCCCACTTGGTCCCAAGCCATGCTGCAAACTTTCAGTTTTTAATAAGCTCTCAGTCTCAGTAAGCGCACGCACAGGCCTGAGTGGGCTGGGCAAGTGAGACACTGGCAGGATGGTCTGCCTGGGGCAGTGGTACCCTCCAGAGGGCCCCGCTGCCCAAGGGACAATGTCTCCACTTATTCTCACTAAGTAGTAATTAAGAACAATTCACCCCTGCAGCTCAGTGGCAACAGGAGGGTTCTCCTGTGTCCAGAAAGCACACTAAACCCAGACCTTATTTAGACCAGCACCTAGAGGGTTTCCTGGGGCCGAGTTCTCCCATCTCAGCAGGTGCCCAAGGAGAGCATCCCTGCTGAGCCTTGGCAAACCTCTACGGGAAGCAACAAAGCAAGAAAAGCAAGCGAGCAGCCAGGCCCACCCCGCACGCCCCACGCCACCAGCACGGTGGCCAGAGGATTTGCTCCCCCTCCCTGGGGCAGCAGAACTTGCTCAGCCCAAATCCAGAGAAGTAACCAGGTCTCAGATGAGTTTAGCTCCTGGCTAGAGAACCACTCGGGTCTGCAGCCAGACGAAGGTCCCTGGGCTGTCCCAGGTTGGGGACAGAGACGTCCCCATGACTGTCCCCGTGCCCCCCCTGCCAGCCCCCGCCGTTACCTTTGCAGATCGGCAGGGGTCCGCTCCAGTGGGACGGCTGGCCCAGGATGCATTTGATGGTAACCTCCCCCATGAGTTCAAAGCCCTCATAACACATGAAGGTCAGGGACTCTCCTGGCAAGTAGAGGCGCTTATAAAGTATTTGGTAGCCATTTTCCGGCAGTCCTGGATTATCACAGGCCAGCGACTCCTCAGCTGAAAGGAAACACATCCTGGGGTGAGCCCCAGGGCTTACGTTGCCGAGGGAGAGAAGGAGCCCGGGATGCAGCGGGGAAGTACCCGAGGTCTCACCCCATCCTGCTCTCAGGTAGCTCAAAGCTCTGCACCATCCCACACGGCTGGGGAAGGTCTCGGCCGTGGGAAAGGGCTTTGCGGGATCCCCCGAGCAGAGGAGCTGAGCTGCGGGAGAGCAGGAGAAACTGCCCAAACTTACAGACACAGTGCGGGAGCCGCGAGGTCCAAATGGGCGTCCCCGTCTCACGGCTGTAGCAGGTCAGCAGCGAGCTGCCCTCCAGCACGAAGCCAGGGTTGCACGTGTACTGAATGGTGGTCCCCACCAGCAGCACCGGGTCGGAGATGAGGCGGGTCGAGTGCTCCACCTCCCCCGGGTCTGTGCAGTACATAACTGGGGAAAAGAGGCCGTCTGAGCGGGGAGCCCCGGCACGGCAGCGGGGATCGGCAGCCGTTACAAAGTGGTGTGGGTCATACGGATGCGATGGGGACAGCAGCACATCGCTCGGGGCACTTACTCTTTTCGCAGAACGGGGGGTCGCTGCTCCAGCTGAGGTCCCACTGGCAGGTGAGGGTGTCGCTCCCCACGATGTCGTAGCCTGGGTCGCACTGGTAGGTGATCTTGGCCCCTCTCACCAGCTCCGTGTGCGATGTGGTCTTCCAGCCGTTCTGGATCTCAGGCAGGTCAGAGCAGGAGTCGTTGCGGGACACCTCTGCAGCCAAGAGGGATGCTGGCCATCACGCGCCGAGTGAGACCCCACGGCACAGACCTACTCAGAGCCGCTGCACATGGACAACGCAGCTCTTTGCCGTGTGCCTGTCCCTCCGTGAGAGCTCTCCAGCCCCATGCACCACAAACAGCGCGGCCACAGCCAGCAGCCCGGTCCGCAGGTGGCATCCCCTGGGCAGAGGGAAGGGGCAGCGGGGCGGCAGCGGGCAACAGGAGCTCTTTGAAGCCTCCCCAGCCCTGACCCTTAAAGCAGGCAGAGGGCTGCGCTGGTGAAAACAGGGCGGTGTCTTGGCTGGGGTCAGGACAAAAAGAGCAACCCGGGAACACCAGGCTCAGCTCTGGCTGCAGGCGCACGGGAGGAGTGGCGCAGATGCCGCGGTCACGGCATGGCTGGTTTGGCCTGGTGAGGGGTTTCTGCTCTGCCCTCCCCAGCCCCATGCCCGTGCCCGCCGAGCACCGTGCTCGTGGCTGAGCCTGGCCGCGTGTGCTGCAGTGCACCGAGGAGGGGACCTGCAGCCGCGCAGGTGATCTGCATTGCAGCTTGGTCTCTGTTTGTCGTAACCGGGGCTGTCAGCAGTGGAAAGAAAACACACTTGGAAGAAGTCTGCCAGGGGAAGACAGGCGGGGGGGAGAGGCAGGCAGTGAGACCGCAGGCAGTCGTGGGGAAGAAGTGCCCTTCCCAGTCCTTGTCCCTTCCTTGGGCATCAGCCACCCTGGTCTGGCAGACGTGGCAGCACCGAAGGATGATGCAAGCAGACATGTCCAGATGTAGTCTAAGCCTCCTGGGAGCAAAGAGCTGTGAGCTGGGAACATCCACCTCAGGAGCCCACCCAGGGACTGGCTTCAGTGACCTCTCCTAGGAGGACACCTCACTGCAGTGCCTCAGTGCCATCAGCTCCATGCCTGACAGAATGGGGGGGGGGGGGGCCNGGGGGGGGGGGGGGGATCCTGCACCCCTGCTTCCAGCAATTTCTCTCCCTGTTCTGCTCTGCAGTTGCACTGGGCCAGACCAGGGCTAATAGGGACCAAAAATGCCACTGCTGTCTTGCCAGCCTGGAAGAGGGGAGACATATGGGGACACCCCAGAACTGACTGACCCAGAGACCTGCAGTGGGGCTGGGGATTTCTGCAGGAGCTTGGTGGGATGTGGAGTGCTGGTGTCACAGCAATTCTCCCTGCTTCCAAACCCAGCACCTGGACAACCTTGTCCAGCTGTGGGTCACGGTCCCCACCTGCACTGCCGTGGCAGGGCAGGGGATGCACCCAGCACCTCGCTCTCCCTACCTATGTAGTTCATGATGAATCCTTGCCCCTTCCCAAAGATGAGTCCGGCAGGGTCCGAGTGGAACTGGATGGTGAGGTCAGGACTGGAGGAGTAGAGTTTCTGGGGACCGCTGCTGCCAACGTACTGCCCCAGGATGCGGGCGGTGAGCTCGTCCCCGTCATAAATGGTAAGGATGTCACTGTTGGTGAGGTTCAGGCTGGAAAGGAGAGCTTGGTGAGAGAGCAGCTTGGGCAGGGAGCCCTGGTGGGACGCCATGGTGTCAGGCTCAAGGGGCAGCGAGGTGACCGCCTGCCCTGGCACCGCAGCGCAGCAAACCTTCACAGCCCATCCCAGTCCCCATCCCCATCACTGTCCCCATCCCCAGGGCAGGCTGGGAAAGCGCTGTGGGTCTGGCCTGTCCCGAGTGGATCTGCAGTGCTGGTTTTCAAACGGCAACCCCATAACTCACCCGGCTTCGTCCTCCCCGCCGAGAGCTCTGGGTGGCACAGGAGGCAGCGAGCCCTCGCCCGCCATCCCGAAGGCCAAGAGGTGCGGGCGGCAGGGCTGCCCAAAGCCCAACGGTGGGGTGACACCAGCTTCACCGGACCCTGCTCCATGGCGTGGAAAAGGCCGGGACCACCGTGGAGGCCCTTCCTGCCGCGGCTCTCGGGAGGCGGCGGGCCGGACCCCGGCGGCCGGACCCTCCCACGGGCTCTCTCCCTCTGCAGCCCCGGGGGGGCCCCCCTCTCGTCCCCCCTCTTGTCCTCCCCCTCGTCCCCGCACTCGTCCCCGCGGCCAGCAGAGAGCAGTGGCGGCCCGTGGATGGCGCGGCGAGCGGAGATGCTCCGCCGGGGAAGCCTGGGATCCTGCCGGGCAGGCAGGGCAGGCAGGGCAGGCAGGGCAAGCAGGGCAGGCAGGGCAGGCAGGGCAGGCAGCAAACGCTGCTCCAGAGCCAGGGCCAGCACCGGCAGCAGCATCCATCCACCCCGTTTGCAGCAGGGCTGGGGCTGCCCCTTGAGCGGGAGGGAACAAGGGGCTCTCTCCTCGCTCCCAAGCAAAGGGCAGGCGATGGATGCTCATCCCTGGGGGGAACATCGCTCCGCTGCCTCCCGTTCCGGCAGCTGGGGCTGCCAGCCCTGCTGCCAGGCTTTTTCCTCTTGCCTTTGGAGCCCCTGCAGCCCCACCGCTGGCTGCCTGCTCGGTGCTGGTAGCGTGGGTGAGCTGATCAGATCATCGCCAGGATGGGAACAGACATCGCCTTCTCCTGCTGGCTGCCCTGCCTTGTCCTGCCTGCCAGCAAGGCTCTCCGGTGCTGGGGAGCACAGCCAGCACCCAGCGCTCTGCT
Source organism: Scopus umbretta (assembly GCA_013400535.1). Taxonomy (NCBI): domain Eukaryota; kingdom Metazoa; phylum Chordata; class Aves; order Pelecaniformes; family Scopidae; genus Scopus; species Scopus umbretta. The sequence goes on along the minus strand of VZTL01073723.1, from coordinate 79,847 downwards.
ACCGGGCAGCGCAGGAGGGGCTGGGGCAGGGACACCATGTCCTCCCCTTCCCCATGGGGAAAAGGGGCAGGGGGAGAGCACCCGAATGCTCCCGGCCCTGCAGGACAAGCGTCCATCAGGTTTGAGGCTGAAGTAACTTTCCCAGCAAAGCCTGGACTTCTGCACAGGGGCAGGATCCGGACGGCTGTGCGTGCATAATACCTGTGGGCCCAGAACGTGCTCAGTCACGGCGGGACCCCTGCCCTGCCCCTGCAGACATTGGCCTGGCTAAATCAGCCTTGTCTGGAGACGCCTGAGCCAATCCCCAAACATTTTATTAAGAATGTTCTTGGAAGGCGCCCAGCTAATCCCCATGGCAAGCTGACATTTGTAGTAAATCTCTGCTCTCTGTCAAACATGATTTTCTCAGTGACATTTATGTCTGATCGCTTCAAATGGCTTGGCCTCCAGTTCTGCTCAGCCCAAGCACCCACAAAGCTGGGAGAGGTGCACTGGGAGCTCCGACTTAGGATTTGCACAGAAAGCTTTAAAATCTTTCTGACTCTAAGCCCCTACTTGAAACACACCCTCCTCTTGAAAACCCAAAATAGCAGAGAAGGAGATTCCCTTTGCATCAGCAGCATTATCATGCCAAGGGCTCCCCGCCTGGCATCGAATCCTGTACCCCTCTGACCCCTGGCACGTGCAGCGAGCGCTGCCATGCCTGCTCGTGCCTGGACGGCGCAGCCAGGGCTTCTTGGGCAGCTCTGCTCTGCTCCCCGCAGCTTTCCGAGCCACGTCACTGAATGGCGCAGGAGCGGGCTGGCAGTCAGGAGGGGAACTGATGCATTTTGTGAAGACACATTGGTCCCACAAGGAAAATAAGGTAGGGCACAGGAGGGAGGGAGCTTCCCCCTGCCCCTTGCCCTCTGTCAGCGCCTGTATCACATTCAGCCCAGAGACTAAGCTGAGGTTGCCAGCTCATGGATGTCCCTAGGCTTTCCTAGCCCCATATGAACCGGCTTGTGGCAGTGCTGTCACTGTCAGCTGCACGTGGCTCCGTGTTGCTGTGGCATTGCTCCCTGTGACTTTACTCCGGAGGAGTTCAGAAGCTGTCTCAGGAACAATTAACTACTACAATGGATGGTGTAAAGGCGCTTTGAACTCAGGGAGCAGCACGCGGTACTGCCCTGGACCTCCCCCTGGGTGCTGAGTACATCATCAGGGATTAGGGAAACAGTGCTGGTCCCTGGGGCAGCAGGAGCAGGGATACTGCAGTGAAGTGGGCTGAGCACTGGCAGGGCAGAGATATGCACCGAGGTGTGAACTACTCACAGCTGGATGTCCAGGAAGAGCCGCTTCTCCTCACCGACATGGACCCTCCAGATGCAGTCCTCCCCCTCTGCGTAGGGCTCCGGCCAGTTGGGGGACAGAATCACCCCGGCCACGGCGGTCAGCTCACCCCCGCACATGGCTGTGGGAGCGAGAGGCAGGCAGGGCTCACCCAGGGTCCCAGGGGTGTTTGTGCCCGCTGCCCAACATCGCCCTGTGGTGCGGGGACTGACCTCGGCACAGAGGTTCTGTGTCATTCCAGTATGGATCCCGCATGTTGACGCACTCGATGATGGCGGGACCCTGCTCCAGGGAGTGCCCGGGGTCGCACGTGAACTCCACGGTGGTGCCCAGGTTGTAGGTGGGGTCAGAGGTGGTGAAGTTCCCGTTCTGGATGTAGGGCTCGTAGCAGTGGCCCCGCTCAAAGGCTGGAAGAGAAACCCCCCGTCAGCTGTAGGGACACAGAGGTGGCTGGGGAGAGTGCTGCCTTCCTTCCCCTGACCCTCACACCCTCAGCTCTGGGGGTTTGCTAGATGAGCCCTGGGCTCTGCCACCATCTGCAGCTAGAAACCCATCCCTCCATCCCCACCGTGCATGGATGGCCTCTTCCATGGTGTATTTTACAGGTAATTAGGATTAACAACAGTTTATCTGTCTTGAGCCATGCAGGCTTAACCAAACCCCACTTCGATTGTGTATCAGCATCAGTCACGCACTCGCTGTGTTGCCAGTTGCTGTATTTGCTGAGCAATCTATCCTGGGATTACTCCATGTTATTGAGCTTGCTCAGAGGCATGGGGCTCCCACAGGACTGATCCCAGCAGCAGGATGCATTTAAACGACAAGTAGAGCAAATCTGCGTGAGCTGCCCAGGGCTTGCCCAGTGCCCTGGCCCAGAAGGAGCTGCTGGTGGGTCAGGAGGAAGGCAGCCTGGTGAGCAAGCGCCGTAGTGAGGGCAGGAGCCAGGACAATCCCAGGACAGGGGGCTCGGTAGGGAGCAGTGCCACACTACGGGGGACTGGGACTTTGGTGGTGATGGTCACTGCAAGCTATGTGATTCCCATGGCACCGATGGCCTTTTCAGCCCAGCTTTGAAGGGGCCCCATGCTGGACACGGTTCCTGCTGCCCCACAGCTGCCCCATGGCAGGCACAGCAGACATGTCCCATGGACACTCAGCTCACCAATGAACTTTTCAGTTGGAGTAAATGCAATGTCACTATTTCTTTTCCTATTTCTTGCTAGGCAAATGCGTTCCCCAACACTACTCCAGCACCAGGCAAGGTTCAGGTTGCCCTGCGTGCCTACAGCAATGTGGGGACAGTGGCACAGAGGAGCACTGGCTCTGCCGGTGCCAGGGGCAGCCGAGACCCTTTTTCTACAGCCATATCTCTGTTAATTGCCCGAATGTCCTGAGGCCCAGAAGCATTGGATGAGGCTTATCTGCTGCTCTCAGGGGCACCGAAAGGAGGGCACATCACCTTCAAAGCGTATGTTGAAAGCCGTGGCAGCTGCGGGCTCCTCCGCAAGGAAGTCGATCCTGATGGAGGAGCCGTCGCTGATCACCCCTTCAAAGGGCACGCTGTCGGCGCGCAGCGAGTCGTAGAGGACGGCGGACTGGTTCGTGTCCCCGCTGTACACCACCATCCTGCACAGGAGGACGTGGGATGTTACATGGGAGCAGTGTCCCCACGAAACCCCCCCCAGAGCATCACCCAGCCCCTCCTCCTACTCCAGGGCCACGGAATAAGGCATTTTAACGTAACCATGCAAACAAAAATTCACCAACCAGATAAGTCTCTTTTACTGTGTCATAAACAGGGGCTTTATTCTTTGATTTTACTACAAGCCATAAGCCTACTTTACTGCTGTTACCAGACTGAATGTTAATGCTGTTTAAACACAAGGCTCAGCACCACAAGCGTGTGCTTTGTGTTACGGATGCAGACAGCATGGGATTTGCAGCTTCCTGCCCTGTGGTGATGAGCAGTGCTGGGCATTGGGCATTCAGGGGGACGAAAGGACGGGTGTGACACAGCACACTCCATCACCCCGCAGCTAGCGGGATCAGGAGACCGGCAAGATCCCCTGGCATGAAGCGCAGGGCCTTGGGATAGCAGGGGCTGGTGCTCTGCGCCTGCCTCTTGCAGCTTTTTTGGCTCAAAGACCTATCTTGCCTCCTAAGCACTTGAACACCTGAGTCAGGAAGCTCCTCTTCTGCACCAGCATCTTTCTCTGCCCCTGTCCTCACCATCCTCTGGCTGGCAGCCTCCTCTCTGCTGCACCCCGAGCTCAAGCGGGTGCTGCCTCCCGGGATACCTGCAGCCCGGGCACTGGGAGGTCAGGAGGCGTGAGGTGGAGGGGCCGAGACCATCTCGGAGCTTCCAAGCCTTGGTATATTTAACATCCAGCAAAGCTCCCTGCTCCTCACCCTGGACAAAGCAAAGCTCTCCGCAGTCCCGGGGGTGCAGGAAAATGGGCTGGCCCCAGATCTCGCTGCCGGCCGGCAGCACCTGGGCACACAAGCGGCTCCTGGAGCCTCCCTCACCTGTCCTTCTCGGTCAGCAGGAGCTTCTCGAAGTGCAGGTGGAGCTTCTGGCCCGGGGGGGCCCCGATCGCCCACACGCAGTACATGCTGCTCGACTGGTTCCCCGTGTAGCTGGGCGAGAGGACGCGACCGATGGTGGCGTTGTGGACCGTCCCGCCGCAGGGTGCTGGCAACACAAAGCACAGTCCCGCTGAGACAGGCAAGGAGACCGGGCAAGGCAGGGGGTACGGGCGGGCAGTTGCACCCGGGGCTTCTGCACAGCAAAGGGGATGAACCCCTTCACTGATGCCTGCCCAGCTCTTCTCAGCAGCCTTTAATGCCTGGACCTCTTGCCTGGCTTGGCTTTCCTTTGGTTTATGTATACGCATATATGCTCACACATACACATAAAATCTATAATTTCCTTTTCCTTACCTGCCTAATTAGGAGGCAGATTCTGCTGCCACTGATGCGAAAACCCGCAGTACCTCAGGCTGCACTGTGCGCAGAGCTGGGCATTGCTTTCACTCTCTACCAGGACCGCATTCAACTCATGGCACAAAGAAAACAACTCTGTTTTTTTTTTTTCTTTGGGGATCCCAGTTTTTCTTAGCGCAGAGGCTAACTAACGAGGAGCATACCTGAGCAGATTGGCTCTGGGCTGCTCCAGTGCGGCCTCGATGCATTGATGCACGTAAGCACCCTGGGACCCTGCAGCTCGTAGCCCAGGTGACAGTGAAAATGAGCAATTCCACCTGAGTGCAAATCCATCACAGTGACATCTCCGAAGTCAGGTCTCCGTGGAAAGTTGCAGCTCAGCATAAACACTGGAACAAGCACACACATTTCAGAGCTTAGGGCTTGTCTGCTCTGAGCCAACCCGCAATCAGGGGGGAGGCAGTGGGGACATGCTGGATGTGCCTATGGTGCCACGGACAGACTTCGCTGCTGGGTGCTGGCCGCACAGCACCGACAAACCACCAAGCTGCTGCTTCTCCACCTGTTACTGCTTTTGCTCAGACCTAGTTTCTATTTTTTCTATTTTTAAAAATAATTTGCTTGAACTCATCTATTTTTTAATAGCTCTTCAAGGAAAAAAATAGACTTTCAGTCTGAGCCTGTGCAGGAAGAGCTGCTGCACGGGGACAGAAACAGGGCAAGGTGGGCGTGAGGAGCACAGCCGCTGCTGGGGTCTGGGATGTCAGCGCATGTTGAACCCTCTGCCCAGGGCATGACAGGAGCTGCTGCTCACCCCCACCCCAGCTGATGCTCTGAGCACAGGCACGCAGTGAAACAGGAGCCCGGCTGGTCTGCGAGGGCAGAGCCCAGCATCCTTCCACCCCTGCAGCCCAGCGGGGCTGAGCTCCCTGGGACTGATGCCCTGTCCCACCCCTCCTTGTGCAGCCACGTCGGGGAGGCACTCACCCTGGTAGTGGAGCTGGAAGGTCCCCACCACCTCATCCTGGAAGGTGCGGAAGTAGACGGAGATGGTGTTGGTGGGGCTGCGGATCACCTGGCCCTCCACCAGCAGGGTCTGGTTGGCCAGGACCACCAGGGCATCGCCATCCACCCCGCGGATGGAGAGCACCTCCCCATCCGACAGGTTCACACTCTTCACCTGGGTGGGAGCAGAGACCTGTGAGCTGTGGGGGTGAAGGCAGGGGTCCCAGCAGGGTGCTTGGCGAGCAGTCACATCCCAGCCCCATACACACGCGGCACCTGCAACCACAGAGCTTTGCACCACTGCAGCCTTCCCCCTGCACTGCTCTGAACGCTGGCAGCTCACTGGGAACAGGACCTGCTTGTTCAGCTGCGATGAAGCAGTTTGTGCCCCGCATGAGCCCGAGGGACTCCCATGACCGCTGACCTCTGCTCCTTCCCCTGGGACAGTGGGTGCAAGCAGCTAGAGCCACTCACTTGAGACACGTTTCAAAACTGCATGCTCCTGTGCAGCACAGGTTGACCCACATCTAGTTCCCTACTGCAACTGGGGATTTAGGCAGGCAGGTAGAGACAGTAAAGGTTAGACAGGAGGAAGACGGAGGGGTCCCGCGAGTCGCTGATCAGGAAAGTGGTGGGGCCCCAACTCCACCTGCAGCAGCCCTACGTCTCAGGGCAACACGGCATAGAGCATGGCCATGTCCAGGGCTCACCGGTCTCAGCCTTGGCTGGGCTGTTCGGCACAGGTCCGCAACCAAACCAGGGTACTTTTGTAGGGCTTGGGGCTCACCATCCACCCCATGCACCAGGCATCCTCCCTGGGATCCCTCATCCACGCACGGCAAATATGTCTAATGAGCAATCCCAAAAGGCTTTAATTATTATTTGGAAATAGCTGAAAAGTAACCTCACATTTGCATTTCATGTCCATTTAGCTTAATAAATGGGCTCATATTTCAGCAGAAAGATGCTCATCAGATCACTTGTTTCCTTAAGTGTGTGAGGACCAGTGCTCTATACTTAGCACACACCACAGCCTTAGCCCGTAATTGCGAGCACTCCCGACAATGTTGTGACTAGAAGGATTTGTTGCTGTTGTTACAACCGTGCCCATCTCCCCCACACAGCACACGAGGCGGGGATGTGCCTGGCTCCGGGGGCCGCGGGTACTCCAGGGGGGAGCTGCACTGAGCCACCTGCAGTGCTAGGCGTCCTCTGACCTTCTGCTGGAAGAAGCGACATTTCCTCAGGAGAAACGACCCCAAGCCCATCAGATAACTCTCTGCCTGCCCCAAAGGTCTCTAAGCCCTAAGTGGTGCCTGGAAAAGCCCAGTTGTCACTCCAGGGCCGGGCTGAGCAGCCCCCAGGCTGGGTCAGAGCATGCCAGCGTTCACCCCAGGCCACGCTCTTATACCAGGAGGAGCTGATTTTGCCTTATTTTGCAGCAGGGTGCTGGGTGACTGCAGAGGGTCTCTGGTCCTAACTGCAAGCAAAAGCAGTCCTCAGTCCTCATGGGGCGCATCAGAAAAGCGGTGCCTGTCCCAGACCCTGACCTGCCCCAGGTCATTTCTTCTTCCCCAGGTTGTGTCCTGAAAACGTGCCTCCCCAGCATAGCATGCACACATTGTGTCTGGTGGGATGGCTCAGATCTAATTATTAATAAATGGAATTAATTAAATGTTATTTGGGATGAATTATTTGGAGCGCGGGATCCAGGGATGCTAAGCAGGCTCTGTACAACGCTAACGACTTCCCCCCAGCTCCCACTGGGACAGCGTTTTGCTTCCTGAGCCAGGTCTGAATCACTGCAAAGATGTTTCCAGGGTGTTTCTAACACATTTTGTTCTGAAATCACTCAAAGACAAACCTGCTCCCCAGCTTGCTTCCTCTGGTGATGACTACCATCAAGCAGGTTATCTAGCACCAAATCACTCCGGCAAATTAGAAAGAGAAATGTTCAGGAGTGCCATCTGAGCAGCTGATTGCAGCCGAGCTGCTCTGCTCTCCCTCCCCGGCTCTGCTGCTGGGAAGGGGTTCCAGAGGAGCAGCTCGAGCAGGCAGAGCTCTGCAGAAGGCAGGGAGCTGATGAATGCTGTGGCATCTCCCCAGTCCTTTGCAGGGTGCCGTGGGGTGGGGGCACCGCTCAGCTCCATCATCAGCCTCCCCCGCCTGGTAAACCCAGGCTCAGACGAGCCTGGAGCAGGGATGCCATTCAGGAGGACCCGCAGTTCCCCGCGCCAGTGCCAGGTAGGCAGGCATCCTCAGAGGACCCCATCCGCTCTGGAGTAACCGGCGGCTACAGACGGATGCAGTGGCCTCACGCCAGGGACAGTCAGCCGCTGCAAGAGGAACCATATGTGCAAGTTCCTGCCAGGGGCTGGGGAGGACAAGTTCTTACTTTAATCAAAGACTGCACCAATGTCAGCTCCTAAAGAGTATGTTAGGAAGACAGGAGGGATCCTTGATTCAGACTGCCAGCCTTGCTCACCCACTAGAAAAATCTCTTTAGGGAATTTCTACTTCCTGCCAAGAAGATTCAAGAATTTTAAAAATAAATATAACTTAACTAAGCATTTGGAGAGCTGGCTGCTCCGCAGCTTCCAGGGCTACGATGGCACGACTCGGCTGGCATGGGGGCAAGCCAGCTCAGGCACAGATCTCTCTGGGATGCTGCAAGGGGCACGGGGGGCTGCCAGCAGCAAGCAGAGCAGGGCCCCTGAGCTCCTACGCGGCGCTGGGCAGCCCCCAACACCAGACAGGTTTGCTGGCAGCCCTTCCTGACACCACACCTGACATCCAGGCTTCGTGCCCACTCCTCACTGCAGGGAGATTTCCCCCACAGCGAGCGAGGGTCTGACTCTAAAGCGTGCAAGGGAAGGAAGCAGAGGGTCCTCGTGGCCTCCTGAATGGCTCCAAGCGCCTACAGGAGCAGCCCCAGGGCTCTGCACACCCAGTCTCTGTTTTGGGGCAGGTCTGCAATGCCACAGTCATTTCTGCCATCACCAGGCTCTCCCATGGTCCCTGCANCCCCCCCCCCCCCCCCACACCCATGCAGGGTCAGTGCCTTCCTATCCCAGGGGCTTCTCTTTTCCTCTGGAGATGCCTTTAATAAGATTCACAGAGGTAAAACTCTGCACTTCATCTTGGGGTGCTCTGCTCTTCCCACGCTGCGTGCTGAATCCCAGGGGATATCTTCTCCCACACCCTCCAGGACATGCTTCCTCATGCCCAGACTCCAGCAGGACCCACTGAGACCATGCACCACTCACGACAGGTACGTACACCAGCCCAGGCTCCACACAGAGGCCATCCACCCCAGCTCCCCACCCCGCCGCAGAGCACCTGCACAGCTTCGCTCCCCAGCCCAGCCTGGCTTCTCCCAAACCAGCATCCCTGAGCACGTCTGGCTTCCCAAGCTCAGCCCCAGCAAACCCACGTGAAAGAAAGGAATCCCCCGTGAGTCACATCACACCATCCTGGCAGGAGAGCTCAGCCCCACTCCTCCTCACTCAGCAAGATCACTCCTGCCCATCTCCATTACAGGAGCTGTGAATTAAATCCAAATCACTTAAATGTTAACCAATTATCCACATCACAGTGAGGCAGCTGAGGAAGTTGCACTCTGTTACTCCAGCACCTGCCTGATGTAATTAGCCTCGGAGCCACTGAAACTCACAGCGCTTGTACATGTGAAATAATTAAAAAGCGCTGGAAAAGAGTCCGTCAGCACCAGAAAAAACAAAGGGGAGCAGCGGGGAGGTAATGGCCATCCCAGCCGGCTCTGGTGTGGGCACTGCCCCCAGCCAGGCTGGCACGCTGGGGATGAGCAGTGGTAGCCGCCATCCATCAGCTGCTCCAGCTAGTGCATCCCTTACTCCACTTCCCAGCCTGAGAGCTGCCACCATCCCTGCGGTCACCAGTCCTCCTCCTGCCACCTCCAGTCCCAGCCCTTCTGGTAGAAAATAATACAGAATTAGGGCTGCCACATCCCAGCATGCCTGTGCTAATTACTCCCCAAAGTGCAAGCCACGGAGAGGCACAAAACAAGGCCATTGGTGTTGGTCCACAGGCAGGGGAACTGAGACAGGGTGCTGGGGTGGTCCCCTGGGCCCTGTGCTGTCCCTGTGCGTTGCTGTGGGTCCTGGCACCTGGGAGAGGAAGCAAAGGCTAGGGATAACCCAAACCCCACAATTACTGGCCCTTCCGCTGTGCCGAGCCCATTTCCCCAGCCCAGGGACAAAGGCTTGGGAAGCTGCTGGGGGCTGGGATGTCAGTCAGCTGCACCCTCCCTGCCAGCACCTGCTTGGGCAGGGATGCCTCCAGGTTCAGCTCCCTTGGGTGCTGGCCTTTCATGCCACTCTTGCAGGCTTGTTGGGAGCAGCCAGGCATGGGTCTTTATGGCAAAACCCGTTCACGACAGTGAGGAAACATCCCCATTGCAGGACCAGAGCTTTCTGCACCAGCCCTGCTGGTCAGGGATCACATCCAGGGTGGACTTGTTTTAAAATCAGATTTCCATGCAAACACGGACAATGTTTCTGCACTGCACTGTACTGTCTGTCTCTTCCATGGGCTCATCAGCACATCCACATCAGCTCATCAGATGTATTGTGTGTGACATCCCCTGCGCGAACTAAAGAGAGGGGATAAATCTGTTGTCTTGCTTGCCGTGAATGCTATTTCTAACTTCTTTGGGACATAAATCATGCTGCTGCTGCTGCCTAAATGGTTAAAAAGCCTTCTGCAGAACTCGCTGCCTGCAGCGGCAGGTCAGGCACTTACCAACGCTGCCGTGCTGGAGCACATCAGTCCTTGCCCATGGGCACTTGCAGAGGGGCCCTGCAGCGGCTGGGGTGTCAGGGCAGGGACTGGCAGCCCCCTTCCCTCCTCCCTCATCTCTGCTGAGCTGCTGCCCACCCTGGGGCAGGGCACAGGCAGGCTTTTGGCTGCACTCACCTGCAGGCAGCAGCTCTGGGACGCTCAGCACCACTGCCTGCAATCCCACGGGTGTCCATCCAGACGGGATGGCTCAGCCCTGCCCGGACACCTGCAGGCATCTTGGGCACCCCAGGGGCCGTTGCCGGACGGGCTGCATGGTGCATGCTCAGCCTGCTACAGATGAGGCCGTGCTCAGCCAGCACGGACCCGCTGTTGTGATTTAATTTGTCTGAAAAGCTCAGAAGCATCAGCAAAGCAAAATGCAAAGCTCAGGGGGTGGAGAGGCTAATTTTATGCTCCATTAAAATCTCAGCTTACAATGGAGTGAGGTCAGGAGTGGTGTCACCTGATGGATTATGGATCGAGGCGAATTTACAGCGGAGCAGCCTGTCTTTAGCACCCTGTGGATTTGGGGAGACAGAGTTACTGCCACGGAAAACTGTCTGAGACGTGCACACATCCCGGTGCTTGCCCCTAAGCCACTGCCACTGCTGCCCGGCTCTGCCGGCTCCCAGGGCAGCCTCCCCACTGGGGCTCGCTTCCACAGCCACGGTCGTGCCGCAGAGGTCAGTGCCTCATGCCCGCCGGAGGGATGGCAGGAGCAAGCTCACTGGAACTACTACTCTTTTTAATGCACATTCTTAATTACACAGATTAAAAGTTAATGGATTTTAATTGGATGAAAATGGTGACATGGGGAAAATGCAAGAACAAGAAAGGATTGCACACCAGAGCATGGAGACCACGGGCTGATGGTGTTTGAAACGTGTCAAGGCCCCTGCCCTGCTCCCAGTCTTGCCGGCCTGTGGGATGTGGCGTTTTGGGGAGAGCTGACCAAGCATGTCTGCCTGGGTGAGACCCCCCGCTCTGACGGATTTGCACAGCGCCGGCACGGCGGCAGCCCTGGCACGTGGTGTGCTGCACCCACACTGTCCGTGCCCACTGCTCCGTGCTCCCGTGTGTGCCAGCTCACGGCAATTACAGATGCCTTCCTGCAGAAACTCAGTTTCGGTCTAGAAGCTGTTTGTCAAAATCCCTCCAAAGAAAGTGCTAGCTGGAGAGGGGACTTGTGCTGCCCACCCAGATGCTTTGGGGCTGCCCGTACACCTCGGGGCTGCCCGTACACCTCCCAGCAGGCAGGGCAGCAAGGGCAGAGCGCTGGTGGCTGCGCTGGAGACAGCGCTGCTGCTTCGCCCCTTCCCGTGAAGGCTGAGCGCCCTTTTTGCAAATTGCCTGCCAGTGTCTCGTTGTTAAATTAATTACATGGCATTTTAATGCTTTGATCATTGCTGACATTCAGGATGTACCAGTTCCCTCATACAGTTCATTTATTACATGGCCTAAGAAAAATCTGTTTTTTTTCCCTGGGAAGGGTTTTTTTAAAGCAAGTGCAGGTGCCCCGGGGCAGCCGTGCCCAAGGCCATGGGTATTTTGCATCCTTCGCTGCTGTGGTATAGGGGGGCTGGGCCATGGTGATTCCCCGACCGATGCGCGTCTCACCTGGAGCTCGACACCATAGCCCGTGTAGACGGTGATGTTGTAGGTGCACTCCAGGTAGCTGTGCAGGGGCAGCGGGGGGTAATCTGTGGAGTCGATGTAGCCCTCGGGGTCATGGAAGCTCATGCTGCAGAGCACTGAGGGGAACGCGCATCAGCGATTGTTCTGGGGGAACAGCTCACCCAGCAGCTCCCTCCCATACTCGGGTGCTCCCACTGCCCTAAAACCCAGCACCCAGGTCCCTGCTCCAGCAGCTGACCCTCCTGAAGTGCAGAAGGTTTTAGGCAGCCCCACAAACCCAGGCGGTGCTGCTGGCACCGCACACAGAGCTGTTCCCCATCAGCTGCCGTAACCCCATTCCCGCGCTCCCCGGCCACGTGCAGGCAGCGCAGCTTACCCGGCGTGGGCTCCGTGGTTATGACGGTAGTGGTGATGATGGTGGACGTGGTGGTTTCTTGGCTCTCTTCAGATGTGGAGGTGTGCACCTCGCTCTCTGCGCTGTTTGTCTGGTTAATGGAGGTGCTGGCGGGAGCTGCAGTCGGAGCCTCACCGGCATCTCCCACGTCATTGGGGAAGGGCCAAGGGACCGCCGGTGGCAGCGTAGACGGAGAGATCTGCAGCGCAGGGTGGCTGGTGGTGGCCTGGTCCACCCAGGGCAGCTCAGGGGGGCTCTGCTCCGCATCCCCCACCCCGGCTGCTGCCTGTGCCGGTGTGTGCAGCTCTTGGGAGGCAGCGGGGAGGCCGGAGCCCAGGGGGCTGGCCACGGAGGCAGCCCTGGGGGGCCCTGGCGGGGTGGGCTTGGGCTTCGGGTGCTTCCTTGCTGGATTTACTTGCTTTAGAGTAGGTGGCTTTTTCTTAACAGAGAAAGTTTGTTTTGCATCAGTGTTGGGGGCGGCAGTGGCCGTTGGCAGGACGTGGCTCTGCACCAGCAGCGTTGTCTCCTCCTGCACCAGCTCGGCGCCGTCCTCTGCGGCTGGCAGCAGGTTGAGGGCAGTGGCATGCCCAAGCTCCTCAGCTCCACCGGCCGAACCTGTGGCGTGCCCGAGCTCCCCAGCTCCGCCGACCGTCTTGTCCACCAGTTCATCTGCAGCAAGAGGGTCCAGGCTGGTGGGGACCAGCGCCGCCCCTGATCCGCTATCTGCAAAAAAAATGGGGAAAAGTGGGACTTGGGCAATTCTGGGCATGAAAGTATAGCTGTGCCGGTGGTACGAAATCAGCCCCCCGGGGAGCTGCGGCTGATTGAACGCCTGCCACCCTCCCAAACGGGCTCATTATGGGAAAGCAATAATGAGCCTGCACCAACTCCCTGAAAGTTGGGTTTCTGCTGAAACTCAGTGGCCTTATCTTGCTGTTTCAGAGCTGTTATTTGGTGTCTTTACCTAGAGGTCACTTGCTCAGGGAGGTTCACTCGCTCCTGCTGAGTTTGTTGCTCTGGCTCGGTCTCTGTGAAAAGCCTTTATTTTTGCAATTGTCATCAGCAAATATGGCTATTGCAAAAAGCCTGATTAGGCCACGGCTCTTTCCCATTGTCTTCCCTACGCTGCTGCCTGACGGGGAACAGACGCCGATTAACCGGCCTCCCCCGGCCTCCTGTGGCAAAACACCGTCCGCTTCTGCAAAGTCTCTCCTTGTGCAGCCACTAACCTTTTGTGTTGGGCAGAGCAATGCGTGGGAAAGAAAGAGTAATCAAGGCCGCAACGCCACCACTTCGGCCAGGGAGTTTAATTGCATGAAATACAGATTTATTCACCACCAATGGGTCTGATTGAGCTGCGGTCCACGGTGTAAAATAAGCTGTAAGCAGCGCCACGGCTCTGCGAAATGCTGTAGAAAGCTCAGAGAGGCAGAGAGTCAACATTTTCCATGGAAACGGCAGTTGCCAGGGAAGGAGCTTAATGTGTGGTACTTAAAGACCGTAATTCCAGCCTCCTCGGTTCCCCTGGGAGGGTCTGGAGCCCGAGTCCCCTAAACGTGGGGTCTCTGCCTTCAGTGTGGGCAGGCGCCTGGCCGGGCAAGGAGGGTCTGCGAGCCCCTGGCCCCGCTGCTGGCCTGGGGCTGCCTGAGCATGTGCTCCCCTCTGTGACTGCAAACGAAGATGCCGACCTGGTCCAAAAAGCAGTTCGAGATGCTCTGACGGGACATGGGCCTGTCACGGTGCCAGGTCTCTGCGGGACGGGGGACCCGAGTGGCAGCCACGGGTTTCTTTCCCAAGCAGGCTCCAGCAAAGCACGATAAACCTCTGGCTCACCTTGGGCACTTCATTACAATTAGTATTACAAATAGTATTACAAATATTAAAGAAAAGCACAACGCTTACATTAAATTACACTTGATGTTTTGCGTTTCAAATTCTAGTAATTAAGGTAGGATCAGAATGAAAAGAAAGAAAGGAGCTTTTGTGTCTGAAACCTGAAACACAGGGACACTGCAGGGTGTTTGCTGCGGGGGAGGACAGTTCCCCCAGAGCCTAACTGCCCTTTACATCACCCGGGGATTTCAATGCCTTTACACTTCTGCTTCTGACGCCTTAGCATTAGTTTTGCTGCCGCACAGCCGGCGAGCGCCGTGCTGGGCACCCCGCGGCGCAGCCTGGCGCAGCCCCGCTCCGGCGCAGCAGTGGGGTAGTTCAGCTGGTTTCCACCAACACCGCTGGGTCAAGGCAGTGCCAGCGCCGCACAGGGGCCCAACTTGTAGGGGACCTTAAACCCGCCTCGGCGGTGACGCCGCAGAGCACGGCTGCTTGTTATGCTGCTCATGATCCCCGGCCGCGCTGCGGCTCCCCCCGCGTGTTTGTGCCATCCAGCTGTTGCCTCTCCTTACTCATTTAAGTGCTGATCCTGGAAACACTCGGGTACCTGCTCCGCTTTCTGCAGAGGTGCGCGCTCACTCGGAGGTGACTTGCGTGCATAACGCTCAGCCCCTGCGTTATTTGGGTGTGTGGGATCCGGGGTTTTACAGGACTCGGGCTCATACACGGTAAAATGCCGGTGCCTGCCTGGATTGACCAAGGACCCCTAGCACTGTCACCGCCACCTGTACCAGGGAGAAAAGGGACCCACAGTGGCAATGGGGTGGCACAGCCTGGCCTTGCGTGCCCCGGTGGTCCCTGCCAGCTCCCTTTGTAACCAAGCAGTTGTTCTTATTGCTGCAGCTTGTGAAGGGGTAAGCAGTGGTCACTGCTCCAAACAGTCGCTCTGCAGCAAAAGCAATCCAGCGCCACCCTTGGGGAACCCACCCTGGGTTGGGGAATATCCCCAGCCATTAATGGGGCTGACGGTGCCTGCAGGGCAGGAGGGACAGGCACAAGCCGAGGGAAATAAGCAGCCTGCTGAAAGCTGACTTCGCTCTGTCTTCTGGAGAATCAAAGCAGTTTCTGGCAAGAACCGAAGATAAGGGGACACAACAGGAAATGGCAAAGGCTGGGAGAGTTAGCCTGAAGGATGGAGTTTCCAAAATCTGCTTGTCCAAGGCTGGAGATGCATTTTTGTCCAGGTCTGTGCAGTGAGTGCATTGCAGGCTTGCGGGAGCCTTGCCCTCTGCTGCAGGCAGGCTCACCTCTCCTCTCGCTAGGCTGTGCCAGGGCAGTCCCCGAGTTGCTCCTGCTCCTCGGTCCTGGGGAGCCCTTGCACGTGCTGCTGTTACCCGGGCTGGTCCTTAGCCCCAGCTCCCTGGGACAGCCGGGGCCATGCCCATGCCGGCCCAAGCCGCTGCTCCCTGCTGTCAGCCAGCCAAGCTGCGGAGCCAGCCGCAGGCAAGCCAGTCCTGGCTACCAAGAGCTTCTTGGCCTCTCCTGGTACTTTTCCCATGACTTAAAAATTTAATTCTTTAATTAGCAGCGGTTCAGCAAATTCATTAACCGATTCCTTTAGCACATTAGGAGACATTTCACACATGTCGTCTGCAACCACCGGCTTGTGTCAGCTCTGAATAATTTCCCCCAGCTCCCCCTGGGGAGGCTGGGTGCCTCAGTGTCCCCATGCATGCTGCTGGTGGGGTAGCCCAAGAGCTCCCACACCCTCCACTTGTTTCTGAGTGTCTCTGCTTCCCTCTCCATCCCGCCCCCCACCCCCGGACTGAGGCTGGCCTCCATGGGCATCCTGCCGTGGGGTGATGGGGGGGAATCGGTCCTCAAGGCAATGCCAACATCAACTCTCCTTCCCCAAAGTTTTGCAGGGCTCTCGCATGCTTTAGGCTTCCTCTCCTAGCCCAAGCCCAGGACGGGCAGCCTGTGTCTGCTCTACCACTGCCACAGCTCTGGCTGCAGCTCAGCTCATTGGTTTTAGTTCTCTGCAGCAAAACTATTTCTCCATTATGGGAGAAGATGGGGCTATCAGACAAGGAGGACGTGGCACAGCCCTGGGAGGCAAGGGGAGTGGAGGGGGCTTGCTGGCTGGTGGGACACAGTGGGACACAGTGGGACATCAGCTCACAGTGGGACAGTTGGGGTGTTCCAGCTGGAATCTAAATCCTTAAAGCCGGTGTGTTACCAGAAACAGCAAAACAGCATCCCTGGGTTATTTGTCATGTGAACTCTAATTCTTAAAGGATGTTGCCGTTAAACCATATTTTATGCTTTCAGAAAGTTGACTAATTTCTTATTAGATCCTTTGCCAGGATGCATTTAAATGATTCTGTCCTTAACAAAGCATGAAATAAAACACTCTGTAAAGCAACTCTGTAATGAGATACTTAACATGCTTTAGTTTGTAAAGGGCAAATGTGTATTTCAGGGAAGCGAAGAACACAGCCAGGCTGGAGCGGGGAGGTGGAGGCATAGGGGGGCCCTGGCATCGGTGATTAATAAGGGCATATTCCATGTTAACAGAAAGAGAAATGATCAGCGATCTTCACTCCAGATTGCATTGCCACCCCCAAACCGGAGCTGTGCTCCAGCGTGTCCCCAAGATGTGGGCTGGCAGCCCTGCCTGCTGCCTCCCCAGCGCTGCCAGACCCCAGGCCGACCCGACACGTGTTGGTGCGGCACTGTGACCCCCCCCGTGGCCCCGGCGCAGCCCTGTGCCCGCTCCCCTCCCTGCTCGGTTGGCTTTCCTCCTCTCGTTTGTGCCCGGTGCCTGTCTCGGGAAGGGAACCACAAGCACACAGAGGGGGTGTCACTGCCCACGGAAAGGCATTCCCACACCCATGGCGTCTCCCGGGTGAGCGAGGCTTTAGGAAAAGCAAAGAGCGGGCGAAGCAGAACTGATTACCCTCATTCTTATGGAAGGATTGCAGTAGGTATCCATATTTTACATCAGGATAAGGGTGGGCCTTGGTAAGTTATACTTTCCATACCAATCTGAATGCAAACAGCAGTTCTCCCACCTCCAAGGACTATGGGTAACCACGGTGAGAGATGAGGTCTGAAACTGCCTGAGCACCTTTGGTGCATTCCTACCCGGGAGCCAGCCCAGGAGCGCAGGGGGTTTGCGGCTCACAGCCATCGCTGGAAGCTCTGCAGCCCCTCTCCCCTCCCAGGAGCACGGCGATGCAGCCTGCCCACCTAATGCCGCCAGAGCACTACATAAACCACCAGAGATTTATGATCAGTTCTGTGGATTTACTCTGAGCTGCAGTAGCAAAACCATCGTAATGGCAGGCAGGAAATGTTAGTGCGGGACGATTGCTTGGGGGTGCTCTCATAGCCGGGCTCTCACTCTGCTGCCCACCCCCAGCACGGGACAAGGCTCTTTAACGTCACCCAGCGCTGCAGGATGCCCATGCTTCCCACCACCACCACAGCCTGGTGGGAGGCTGGGCTGGGGGTTGGAGCAGGCGAAGCAGGACCCTTCCCGGCTGCCAAAATCCATCCTGTTCTGCACAATCAATTGATACAGAGACACTGAGCTGGTGGAAGAGAAATGATCGCGTTTGACCTTGATCTAATCTGCTAAACCAGCTCCGGAGGAAGTAAATGCTATCAAGATGTATAAGGGGTTTATCTTGAATCTTGATCCAGGAGCACTCCGCAGGCGGTTCAAGACTGGGAAGGCTTCTCTAAATCCACGAAAGCCTCTGCAGGCAGCCCTCGCAGGCCCTGCTCCCCCCGGGCATGGCACGGCTCCCAGGGCACTGTGCTCTGCACAGCGGCACTGGCACAGGCGGCTGCTCCTGCAAGACGGGACAGAAACGTCCAGGACGGTTTGGAGCACAAGTGACCTTAATGCAAAACGACAGCTCATCTTCAGGTCTATTCTGGGATCTGCCTAGATACTGGCGTGTAAACACCGAGGAAGGAAGCTCGGCTCTGGGGAGGACATCTCCAACCAGCTTTCACTCCCCCACATTTTATACATAGCTGCTGTCGGAAGCGCTCGCTCCTCTGCAGGGCACGGGTGCCGAGCGCGCCATGCTGCGCGTGGGAGCGTGCAGGCTGCACGCAGGCCAGGGCTGGCAGCGGGGACACGGCCCAGTCCCCAGGGCTGGGATGATGGCGCGGGGGTCTCGAGAAGCAGCGGGGCGCGAGGGGCAGCAAGGCGGGCAGGGCAGGCAGGGCAGGCAGGGCAAGGCAGGGGCTGCCAAAGCCGTTCCCCTCACCCAGACCCAGCACCGGCCTGGGCGCTTGCAGGGTACCAGCCACCCACCCAAGCAGCACCATCAGCCACTCACGGAGGGCCCTGTGCACCACATGCATTCTGAAATATATATAAATGCGTACAAATGCCTCTTTGAAACTTCCTATCATGAGAAAAATTAACGACCTCAAAGGCTGACATAACTCGGGTCTGTGCTCTGTTACCCATGCAATCCTTCTGCCCATACAAACAACTAATTGCTCTGACAATATTTTTTCGGGTGCAAACAGCCTATTTTTTGGCATTTGGGATAGTTTTATCCCACTCTTGTGAAGAATTTTGGTTTCCCGCTACTCAGAAATAGATCTGCTTATGGCCCTGATCTGTGCGCACGCAGCAACAGATTTCGGGTTGTGGCCTGGAATTTGCCGTGACAGCCCAGGCGCATTAACTGAGTGAACTGTAATGTATTAAGCAAAACAGTGAATGAGACTGCAAGGCCAGGCGAATGAAAGAAAACTAATTAAATGTGAGCTCAAGCTCTTCCCTTTGCCACAGTTTTATACGCTATCAGCTCTTGTTCTCCATAAAAGGAAAATAGGCTTTTCAGTGTTCCCTCTCAAAAAGCAGCTTGGCTGTGTTTTGCACAGGACGGGCACGGTGCATTCAGGCAGCTTTCTGCTGCCCGGTGGCCACAGTGCCAGCGTTGCCACGTCCCTGCCAAGGGGGGCCCGGCTGCGCTCCTGGGCGTGGGGCACCCCCAGATTCTGCCTTTGACCCAGCACAGCGTGGCGGGGAGGTGAAGGTTTCAGCTTCTGGACCTTGAATTAGCAGACAAAACCCATGCTGAAACCCACGGTGCCATCAGACCTTCCCCACCAGCAGCAGTGGCCACGCCGGTGCCTGTGCTGCCCCCTCTGCAGCAGGGAGCCCCCGGTAATCAAGGAGCTTTCAATTAAAGATACAGCAAAGAACTTGTTCCAGCCCCGAAAGCCTCTAATGGAGCAGCAGGGGCTGGGAAGCGCGGTGGTCAAAGTGCTGGGAGAAGCTGGCAGCAAAGAGCCTTGCCCACACCGCTGCAGTCCCTGCCTATGCTGGAGGCCCTGGGACAGCCCCAGGGACCCCCAGTGTCCCCCAGGACGGAGAGCTGGGGATCCCCTGCAGGGCTGCCTGGGACGGCAGGGCAGGCGCCAGCATGGTGCCGCACCGGGGTCCAGGTGGGACCTTGGCTGCGGGACACCTGCAGCCTGAAGGGATGCGCTCAGCATCGGGGCAGGAGCCACTGCCCCTTAGCTCAGCTTCTGGGGACGGTGCCCGGGGCAGCAGCCACCGCCTCAGAAACAACCCCAGTGTCAGCCCCAGCACACAGGAAAAACAGCAGTTGCCATCCCAGCCACCCCGCCGGCAGAGTGGAGCGTGCCTGAGCAGCCCCTGGAGCGCATCAAGTCCGCGTGCCCCTTCCCAAGGCCATGCTGCACAGTCACGTCATTCCCATGGGATGCTCAGCCCTGGGCCCCCATGGTGTCGGGACCCACCCACTGTGACCTCCCCAGCCCCAAAGCTTTATCCCCATCAGAGAGGGTCCCTGGGACCCCCCGCAGCCCCAGCCAGGCAGACAGGACTGTGTCCTGCGGCCATGGCCAGCGACAGCAGACACTCTTGTGCTGCTCCAGAGGTGCCGCGGCTGGAGAGAGCCAGGCAAATCTGATTGCTGCCGATACCTCAGCCAGAGGGGCTTAGAGGAATTAGGGAACTGCAAATGCTTGATAAAAGGATGCTGAAATAATCATAAAGCACTCATTTTGCTGCTGTGCTCCTGAAAGAGCTAAACCGTGAGTAGCTGTATCGCTGGGTTCCCATTACTAATGCTGATGCTATCGCTGCCTCGCTGCAAGCACACATTCCCAGGCTGCTGGAGGACAGCGCCTTGATTGATCAAGTTCAGTAGTTACCGTCCTGAAGGTTTTAGTGATCTGATTATACCAGAAACCCTGAGAAGCTTATACGGATGCTATTAATGGCGGCATTCAGCCCCCGTGCTCTGCCTGTGTGATGGGCTTAGGTGGATTGACAGTGTGCAAGGATCGGCTAATCCCACCCGGAGCTGCTTCTGCTGCAGACGTCTTGCCCGAGCCCTCCCTGAGTGCTGGGACTGATCCTGCACCCCCTGGCACCCCAGCCTCTGCACGCCCCCAGCCCTGTGCCAGCTCTGGGGGTGCCCTGCTCAGGTGGGCTGCCCTGCTCGGAGGGGTGCCCTGCTCTCAGGAACAAGCCCCCTTTAAGGGTCCATGGGAGCAGGTGGCCCTGCTCTGCAATAAAGCCAGGCCCAGGTGGATAGGCTTGGCTTGGGCATAGGGCTTCCTAGGGGCAGGGCTGCTGGCTTAGGCTGCGCTGCAGGGAGCTGTGAGGATTTCTCTAAGTCGGGGGATGCTGTTGAGGAGATTTATGGTGCTGTGCCGTGCCGTGCCGTGCCACTCTGGGGTGGGCTGCCTGTGGCACAGCTCCACCTCGCCCTGGATGGGCACTGCCAGCGGGATGTGCTGGCTGCCCAGGAGCAGGGAGGCATTGCAGTGCCTGGTCCTAGGGATGCCCACGAGCCTTCGTGTGCCTGGTGAGGTCAGGCAAAGGGGGTGGCTGACTGCGGCTGGGGAGGGGGCTCTCTGTGGGCTGGGTGCCCAGGAAGGGCACATGGCACTGCCCTGGTACGGGGAACCCATGCTCAGGGATGCTCTGTGCTGGCAGAACTACTCCTCCAAATGGTCTAGGGACATGCAATATGCTTTCCTTTAAAAAGATGCTGCCTTGATTTATTTGTAGAGTATAGTTCAATTTTTTATTGTGTTCCCTTCCTTGAATGAGGTCCTCTGAAGGGTGAGATGGATGGCACGGCGGGGACCGAGGCAGCAAGGAGAGGGGACGGAGCAGAGCAATGAACCCCAACCGATGGTTCATCTCAGCCTTGTCGCAGGCTCCATCGGCAGGTGAAACGGAGCAATCAATAGCCATAATGAGCATAACTGCCTCTGCGTGCTGGCCCTCGCCACTTGTGTGCTGTGAAGGATGTGCTCTGGAGCAGAGGCTCCCTCCGCTCCCAGGCCTGGGCATGTGAAATGCCGAGGCAGGCAGCTCGGGCAGGCCTCCTGGATCCGCGGTCTCCCTCCACACAGAGCCAGGTGAGCCCCGGGATGCCCCGGCTGGCACTCGCTTCCCCGCTGGCTACGGGGCTCACCGAGTTGCAGCCAGCTGCCCAGGCGGCCGCACCAATTCTGCTGTTAACGAAGGAGCCTGGCAGCCTCCGCTGCAGCCCGGGCTGTCGGATGCTGCAGCCGCTTTGATTAGGCCAAATCTGTCTTCCCAAAGATAGAGGCTTCTTCCCTTATCTCCTCAAAGCCTGCAGTACACGAAGGCAGAGAGGTAATCTAAAGCCCGCAATGGTGTGCGAGCAAACGAACGAGCAGGCTGAACCCCCAGAATTACCAGTTGCCGCCAGGATGACAAAGGGGGGTCAGCAGGCGCTGCCTTTTGCCGCAGAGAATGGGAGAAACTGGATCATGCGTGCACGGGGAGATGTGAACGCTTGCACGGGGCTGCTGTGCCTGCCGCAGCGTGAGTGCCCGTAGGCAGCAGTACCTGGCCCGGAGAGCTTGATTTCTGCCTGCAGGCAGAGGCAGGGGTTGGGGGGCTGAGTCTGGCAGCAGAGGCGGTGCTGCCTGCGCTGCTGCCTTCGCTGCCAGGCTGGTGGGCGTACAGAGCTCCAGCCCCTGCTCTCCCGCTGCCCTCCAACCTGGCCCACTGCACACCACGGCAGCTCAGAAAGGCATGCGTTGCTAGTTAAATCCAAAACTTCCTTCTGTGAGTTCATACAGGGCTGATCCAGACCTCGGGTAAAAGAGAGGTGTTGAGGCTGGTCTCTGATGCAACCCCACGTTCATGGAGGGCTGTGTGGGTGGGAAGGGATGGCGGGGGCCCAGCGCTCGCCATGCCCTTCCAGGACCTCCATCCCAGGCTGG
This sequence comes from Scopus umbretta, assembly GCA_013400535.1. Lineage (NCBI taxonomy): Eukaryota > Metazoa > Chordata > Aves > Pelecaniformes > Scopidae > Scopus > Scopus umbretta. The sequence goes on along the minus strand of VZTL01073723.1, from coordinate 57,613 downwards.
TCTCCAGCATGCACCGTACAGATTTCTTTGTCAGGGAGAAAAATATAGAGGATTTGAGTGTGAACCAAGGATCTGAAAAAAAGCAGGTTGGGTCCGTCAAAACACTCCGGTGTGATGGATTGGAAATGCTTTGGTTTGGTTTCAGATTTTAAAAGATTTTTGTCTTAAATCTTGAAGAGCGAGCAGAAAAACCTGAATCAAAACAGTCTTTCATTTTCAAAATGTCAAAACAGACTGATACAGCCTCGATGGCTGCCTGTCTCCAAACGGGAGATTTGAAATGTGCTCTTTCCTGTGGTTACAATTTCAGCAAATTAAGTTTTTTCCAAAGGAAAAAAAAGTTTTCCTCAAGAGCATCCTGACAGTTCAAACTATAAGCAAATAAAATAGTAGCAATCTGATCATTCGTGAGTCATCCATGTGGGAGCGCAGATAAACGCAGCCGGAGCAGTATCTGCCCGTCGCATCGAGCGTTTCTGAGCCACCCTCCTGCGTAAAGGCTATTTTGTGCCACCTGGCGAGGCAGGAGCGGGAAGGCTCGTGGATGGCTTTCATCCAAAGGTTTGTAGAGCAGTTGGAGAAAATAGAAAATAATTTTCCTGTAGTTTGGTGCCCAGCGTGGCACAAAGGATGCAAGACCGGTGCCCGTCCCCAGGTCCTTCTGCTCCATGGGGGTGACAGCCCGGGGGTGCAGGGAGCCCCAAGCCTCCAGTGCTCAGTCCTGCTCGCCAGGAAGATATGGGCATTGCACGTTCAAGGGCAGTAAGAGTGTTCTGCAGCAATTCCCCGTGCTTGTGCAAAGCAGGTGGCTCTTAAAAATAAGTGCTGGGGTGCGCTGGGGTGCAGTGGGGTGTGCGGGGCCCCACAGCTGGCTGCAGCGGATGGAGCTGGCCAGTATGTCCTCACCACAGCTGTCCCAAAGACCAATTAATAGGCAGGTAATTCCGAAGAAGAGAGATGCTGAGGCTTTGCTTGGCAGGAGGCTGCAGCAGAGGTCAAGGAGCTTCAGGCCCCATCTGCGTCCCGTTCCTGCGGGCTGTCCCTCCGGTGCAGTCCCTGGGTGCCGCAGCTGCTGCAGGCCGGGTTGTAACTAGCACCTTTCCTTACGGATTTGACCCTGCCCGGGAGCTCAGGGCCATGCTGGGCTCTGTGCCAGGCGCGGGCGAGGGACCCGGCTGGGCGCCGGGGCTCCTGGGGCGGGATGGGATCAGGGCACTTTTCCTTCCGTTTTCATGAATTTCCTAATGCCACAGAGACTCTTCTGGCCCTGGGGAGATTCTGAACTGCTTTAAAATGCTGTTAAATTGGCCATGTGCAGGGGTTTATTTATGCTCGTAGGACTGTGGTCTGAATATTGCATTTTAAAATTTACATCTGTGTCACTAGCAACGCTCAAATAAGGTTGCCATGGAAACCCCTCATTACCGGGTGAGGATGCCAGGGAAGGACCAGGGTCTCCTCCCCACTGCCCGCCCGGGCGCAGCTCCCGTGCCCAGTGGCAAACCTGCCTCTGTGGGTAAAAGCAGACAAGAGGAGAGGCATTTCATCAGCGCCTGCTGCCCGTGGTCAGATGGGGGCTTGGCAAGATGCTCGGGGACCTGCTGCGTTGTCAGGGGGACAGCGACACCGGGCTGGGACAAGGTCCTGGGTGGCAGCAGATGCCCGTGCCCACACTTGGCCTCAGCATTGGGCTGAGACAAGTGGAAAAGCCTGGAGGAATTACCCGTGGGCAAGGGGTTTTCTGGTCACGTGTGGGAGCGGTGGATTCAGGCTCTGTGGCAGGGACTGCTTGCAGGCAGGGGTAATATTTCAGCAGTGAAATGCTCTGTAAAAACCCACTTTAGTGGTGAATCCATACCGCTTGTGCCTGACTGGCTTTGCTCGCGAGCAAGGACACTGCCAGGAATACAGGAATTAAACTTGCAAACCTCTCCCCTGCCGTGTTCTGGAGAAGCTCGTAACTGCTCTAACGATCCGCAGCGGCCTGACAGATGCCTGGAAATTACACACTTCTCGAAGCTACAAGGAAAATGGATTTTCCTCTCCAGAGCTGCTTCGCGTACCTGGAATCAATGAGACTTTGACTCTCAGGCATTTTTTTTTTGGCCATGCCAGCTCCTTGCGGGCACCTGCTGCACCCACGACTTTGGGGGAACCTGCCGATGCTCCCCCTCAGTCCAGGAGCTGCTGCCTGTGGGTCCCCATGTCCCCTTGATGTCCCAGTCCCACTGCGCCCCAAGCACCGGCACCCTAGAACCTCTTGTTCCCTGGCATCACCCGCGGCACGGAGCAGCCCTGGCAGAGCCCCCTGTCCCCAGGTCCCTGGGGATGAACCCAGACCGCGCTGGGAAATGCCCAGCTCCTTCCCAAGGGGATGCAAGTGCTCACGAGCTGGGTTGCTGCTCCACTGTAGGAGGAGCAGCAGCAGCTGATGAGAAAGAGGAATTAAAGCAGCTCATCCAATTATGGAGGAATCAAGAGATTTACAGTGTGGAAATGATACCACCTGTCGCGTGCTGACTTGTCCCGGCTTGGTACCGCCGCTGCTGCCTGCCCAGCTGATGGGGGTGATTAATTACCCTGGTACTTCAGCGGAGATGCACAGGCTGGTGGGGGCTACCGAGCAGGGGAGCAAAGCCATTAGAGACAGTGGCACTTTGACGCAAATGTTAACTTGAGTTCATTGCAGTTTTTTTATAATATCAAATGTAAGAAGGACATGGTCTCTGCCTTGTTACAGGCAGATAGGCCTGTCTGAAATGAATTAACAGGGTGGTTTCAAGGAATAATTCATTTTTTTTGAAAACTGAGCCTCACTAGGTGCAAATATAAAGTGTCCCGTACAGTTTTCTAGTCTTCCTGGTAAATCCCTGGTGCCAAACCTCTGCCTGTGGCTAGATGCACGCCCAGGCTGGCCCCAGCCAGCCGCCAAGCATGGGCAGCCCATGTGGGAGGCCTGCCGTGCCCCTGCTCCCTCCTGCCCTCTGCTGCTGTGTCCCCCCAGGTGTCCCTGCTCTGGAGGGTTCATCATGAGGATGACGGAACGAGGGCAAATCGATCCTGTGGCTCTCCTGAGCTCTGTGGCTGGGATGCTCATTCCTCAGGGCCCGCCCGGGGAGAGGAAATTGAGTATTTTGGCAGCTTTTCAGGATACAAATTGAACTGGGGGAAGAGAAGCTCCTTCTTTCTCAACCAATCATCCAGCCTAGTCATCTATATCAGGGTATAAAATTAAATGGGTTCCTAAAGAGAGAGTATATTTAGATACAAAAAGCCCATTCTAGTCAGCTATCTGAGACTAAAATAATTAATCTCCCATCACTGTTAAGATGCAGCGGAGCAGATCGTGAGAAGCAAGTGCTGCAATTAACTCTTTGGGAGCAGGTCAGCCCTGTGCAACACAGCTCATGCCCCGTGCTGTGCCCAGGGGCTCCTGCCAGCTCCTGCCCAAGCCGGGCTGTGCTCGGCTTCACCCCTGCCAAGACATTCCAGCACCTCTTGATCCTTGTGCTGCATGCGCCAATGCATTGGCAGGGCTGCTCTGCCCTGTTGTGGCCTCTGGGGTGATGGAGGGGACTCAGAAGCCCCAGCAGGGATGCAGGAGCCCTGGCAGGGAGCCCCAGCCACAGTGTTGTGGAGGTGCCTGCTGCCTGGGCTGTCGGCAGGCTGGGGAGGTCAGTATGCTGTGGCTAGAAGAGCTTTGCCCCCGAGAGCTCCTCTCCCTGATGCACTGATATCCCAAAGCACTGCGGGCAGCCCTTGCCATGCCAACCAGGGGCTTTGCGGGAGTGCTGAGGGCTCCGAAGTGCATCCCTCGGTCCTGAGCATCCCTGCTGCTTGGCTGCAACCCAGCAAAGCACCGTGCTCATGTCCCTGCCGTCCCTACCTTGGCCAAGACACATGCCAGGCCATGGGGGACAGCCTGGGCATCCCACCGGGCGCACCAGAATCACACATGCTGTCATCCACTGGGTTTAGCTAAAAATCCCTGTGTCTGGGGATGGCTGGGAAATAATTACAAGATACAGAGCCGTAAAACATCTGGAGAGACAAAGTTTAGTCATAATAGATGACTATTTCTCTGCATGGCTATAAATCATTCATACTCTCACTTCCAGGCAGCCACATCCATAGACTATCTGACTATTCAAAACCTCCTTCTGTTGTTCTACCTGTCTGGAGTGTGTTCATGGCTTGGTTTGATTTGATTTCCACTCCAGAACTGGAAATATGAGATGACAATATAGGATCATCATAGAATCATAGAATGGTTTGGGTTAGAAGGGACCTTAAGGAGCATCTAGCTCCAACCCCACCCCTGCCATGGGCAGGGACACCTTCCACTAGACCAGGTTGCTCAAAGCCCCATCCGACCTGGCCTTGAACACTTCCAGGGATGGGGCATCCACAACTTCTCTGGGCAATCTGCTCCAGTGCCTCACCACCCCCATGGTGAAGCATTTCTTCCTTGTATCTAACCTAAATCTACCCTCTTTCAGTTTAAAGCCATCACCCCTTCTCCTATCACTACCTGCCCTTGTAAAAAGTCCCTCTCCAGCTTTCTTACAAGCCCCCTTTAAGTATTGAAAGGCCAAGTTCTGTCTGGAGCCTTCTCTTCTCCAGGCTGAACAACCCCAGCTCTCTCAGCCTGTCTTCACAGGAGAGGTGCTCCAGCCCCCTGACCATCTTTGTGGCCCTCCTCTGGGCTCGCTCCAGCAGGTCCATGTCCTTCTTATGCTGGGGGCCCCAGAGCTGAGTGAAGTACTTGTATAAAGTTAGAGATCCAGGCAACCAGAGCAGCCCTGTGCTGGCACTGCGGCATCACTGCCTTGCGCTCCTCGGGCTGGGGGAGCTGGGGGATTCAGTTTCTGCCCAAGCTAACAGCACAGCTTCTGCCTCGACTGCAAGGCATGGCGTAGAGCTGAGCTGCCTTTTGTCAAAATTGTTTGGCAACGCTTTATATTTCTTTTGCAAGATGTAACAGGAATCACAGTGTGGCTCTAGTCCAAGCTCCTGAGAGAACAACAGATACAGGCAGCCTCCTTGGGGTCAGATCGCTGCCTCCCCCCATAGCAGCGGGGGAGGACGCAGCCTGCGCTGCTGCTGCCTGTGGCTGCTGTCCTCCCATGGATTTTTACAGGGGTACCCCAAAAACAGGTTTGTTTGTTTGTTTTTTTTTGATTACCCCAAAAGATGCTCTGGGGCATCTCAGCAAGCGATTTGAAGCCCACCAAGCCCTGGCCATCTTCCTGGGGCACAGAGGTGCCTCAGAGCAATGAGGGTGGCGCAGGAGAAGCCTGGCATAGTGGTACATGATATTTTCTGCTCTCCCCACCTAATGAACTGGGCTTTTCCCACCACAGGGACGCAGCACCCAGCGATCACACCATGCACTGGGGAGAGGTAGGCAGAGCTGGTAGAGCTGGAGATGCTCAGGGTGTGGGAAGGGGGACAGGGCTGGGATTTCCTTGTACCCCAGGCTGCACCCTTGTTTCTCCCGGCCCCTGTGCATGGCTCATTTCTCCCTCCCCAGGGACAAAGCAGGGTTTCAGCTCTTCCCGCTTGGCCAATTCTTTGGGCCAGGCATCAGGGTCAGTATGTCCTACCAATGGTTGCAGCCTGTGTCTCCCCGAGGGACCTGTCCTGGGGGGGAAGAAACTTTTTTCCAAGCAATGCTTTTCTTTACATTTTCTCCCCTTACGGAGGCTGGGCAGAAACCTGCCTGCCTGCTGCCTGCCACTGCCTGCTACTGTGTAGTGCCCTTGAAAAGACCCCTGTTGTACTCCTCTGAAATTATGTAGCTCTGGCGTCTAATGATTCCTGACAGATTGCGAACAGTCCCGCTGCTAGCAATCAGGAAGGCAGGAAAAGTGTTGGGTTACTGATGTTTGTGGTTATTACAGTTATTGGACTCTATCGATTGCAGGGACGGTCTGTGCCGCGGAGGCTGTTAGTAACTAGGGCAAAGCCTGGCGCTCCCCTTTCCCGTGCCGGCTGCCGGCCTGGCACACCGTGGCGAAGTGGAGTGATCACAGCTCAAAACCGCACGTGGCCGGGGGACAGGACACGCTCTCCTCCCAAACGCTGTTTAACAGCCCAGAACACTGCCAGGCAGACGTGATGCAGTTTGTCAGCCAGTCACCTCTTCCATTACTTAGTATTTTCCCTCTAAAGAAAGTAATAAACTGCACTTCAGCTGCTGGATCCTCATTATGTCAAAACAATTTCAGGTTTGGCAGGACGGCAGCTCCCCGTGTCAGCCGGCACAGCCCGCTGCTCAACTCCATAGAGGAGCCGCAGCGCCTGGCATGTCACCGTGCGTTCAGCCTCGCTGCACCACGGGATGCACTGGTGCACTGGCTTAGTTTTTCAGAAATGAGCCTGTTTTCGGACAAGATCTGGCTGATGACATAAAAAATTTGGTTTTTTGGTTTTTTTTTAAATTTTGCTCAGTAAAAATGGAGTCGTTCTGCTGGGGGCAGAGCAGCATCTTGGGGCTGACAGAGTCTTTGCCACCCTGCCCTGCCCCGGGCCCTGGGACGGGCACCTAACCCATCCTGGGACCGTCATTGCAGGGCAGCCGGGCTGCTGCTGGTGCTCCTTGCCGTCCCCACTTCGTCTTCAGTGACACTGTTTTTTATATAATTAATTGTCAGCTGTATCAGTCATCAGTGATTTGTGTTTTAAAGATGGCCTGGCAGAACTAATTCCATTTCTGCACCGTGTCGTGCTGGATGATGATAAACTATGTACAGCTTCTCCCACAGAGCCTAATGATGAGCCGCTGCACTTTATTTTAATTAATACAGATAGCAAATATATTTTCATTAGCCATCAGGATGTCAGGAGAGAAGCACGGTCCTCCTGCATGGTAAGCAGCAGCGGCGCCTTCACTCCCAGGGCAGGGTGCAGCCCCCAGCCCTGCCTGGTCCCCTGCCCAGCTCCAGCCACCTCTGCATCCCTCCGCGCCCCTCCGCACCCGTACAGCACCGGCCAGGCAAGCACAGGGCAGAGAGTTTCCTACCAGCCCGGTATCGGTGGCATGACCCGCCAGACCCTGGAAAAAGCGAATTTAGCCACGCTGTTCCATGGCAGCAGCCCCCAGGGCTGGGGTGCGCAGCGCCTGCGGAGCAAGAGATCACTGTGGGGCCCGGCAGTGCGCTCCGAGACAAAGCCTCTCCCGGGGTCCCTCCTCCCTCCAGTGCGGGAGGACATGCAATTATAAGGCGCGTTTGTAATTTCTGAAATTTAGAACAATTAAGCTAGTTCCTTGTATTTCTGACGAAAGCAGCCCCTTGTTCCCTGAGGAAGTAACAGACTTCCTTGACCTCTGCTCTATTATTCTGTTTGATTGATCTTAATTATATCAGAAAGGATAATGATAGTCTTTGTGGGGGTGCAAGTACATCGGGAACAAAGATGACAGGCTCTTTGTTGAGAGCGCACGAGGGCTGCTCAGGCAGCGATGGCAGGCACGGCCGCTGCACCCAGCTAATGAGCCTGACGAGGTGCGAGGCGCCCAGTCCTCCGCTCCCAGTGCCGCTGCCCGGGCACCACCGACACCCAGAAAACCCCCGTATGCCCCCAAAACAGAGAAGCAGGAGGCTAAGAGTGCATTGTTAACAACCAAAGAGGACTCAGTCCTTCAGCTGGACCGTGGCAAGCAGCAGAGATCGCGTCTCTGCCTCTCCCGTCGTGCCTCGCAGCAGATGCTTACTGGAAGTAACTTGCAAATCTCCCCGTGCTCTCTGGGGCACGCTGCCCCCCAGCCTCCCTGGGCACCCCTTCAGCCCCCCTCCTGTGCCACCCACATCAGGGCATCCTGCCCTGCGTGGAGATGCCTCACTTTCCCCTGCGCCCACGCGGAGGCTCCAGCCAGCCCCCACCAGGCTCAGGGTGCTCTCACTATTCCCTCTGCACCCCGGGAAAGGTGTGCTGGGTCCCCCCAGGGACTTCGCTCCCCCTCAGCTGCGTTTCACCACAGGAGCAGGTACAGGGATGCTGATAGGGGCCATGGAAACACATCTCTCTTCTAAGGGACTTGGCAATGTCGCTTTCCTCCACCCCCAAGAATTCCTTAAATAGAAAAAATCAGAAAACACAAATATGTAAACAATTGCCTGTGTTGTTCATTAATCACAGCTGGATTGAGTTAAATGAGAAAGCCCTTAAATGCCAGCTGTTGAGGCTTGTTTCTTCCCCAAGCCCTGTCCCAGGGTGGGTGTGCAGGAGGTGTGGGGCTGGACCCAGCTGTACTGCGAGAGCAGCGGGCTCTCCTTGGGGGCAGCTCTTCACGCTCGCAGCTTTTCTGCTCCCATCAAAGCGGCTTTGGCAGCGCGTGACACCGCAGCCGCTGCGCTGCTCCGGCTCGGGGAAGAGCGGCACTTGACAAGCCTCTCCAGAAGAGCTTTGATATTTGAATCAGTGTGCGGAGAGGGGGCTTTGTCAGATGTTCCTCATATATTCTTGTAAAACATGCATGTCATATCACTGGCGCTTGTGCGTGTTTCCTGGTGATATTATTTTTGACACACCCTACTGATTGGGAAATGTGGTGAGAAAGTACCTGACTCTGTTCTTCCCAGCAGGTAACGAATCAGCAAATTATAAAAAACAGTGTGTCGTCCGGCTTGGATAAGTTTTTTTTTTCCTACTGATGCCATTGTTTATGTTCCTACAGGGTAATTGTAATTTTTAATGTGCTTTTGATAGCAGTGTAGTATGATTAAAATAGGCACATCTGAGAAATAAATCTGTTTTTAAGGATTGCCTTTTTGACACACAGTATGAAATGCTCAGGGAAGGACCAGCTGCTGCTGAAGGGGGATCTGGGCTGTCCCTGTGTGGGGATGGTCCCCCCAGGTCCCACTGAGAGCTGGCAGGGAGGAAGGGCAGTGGCCGCAGGGCTGCCAAGGCTCAGACCCCACTGTCTGCCCCTTGCAAATCTCCCCACGGCTCAGCATCTCCCTGGGTGTCATTCCCCCCAAAACGATGGTCGCATCCTGTGCTTGTTGCTGAGTGTGCTCGGCAGGAACCCGCAAGGGGTGAAGTAGCCCATAGCAGTGTTTCTGGAGCAGCAGCTGGAGTCAGGAGGCCATGGGTTAGTGCCGTTTGCTCATGAGAAACACAACAGCTGATTTCATGGGAGCAGGAAGAGCACCAGCAGGTTCAACATAAATTGTAATGTGTATTTTCCATCAGCAAATGTTCCGGACTGTAGCTGGGAACAGTGCTGGGTGCGCTTAGGAAAGAATTTTTCAGAGCTGAATGCCTTTTTCAGAGCTGACTCTAACTCTGGGCTTGTAGACCTGAATGTAAGCAGACTGTTGCCTTTGCTATTCGTTCAGGCTTCTTGTTTTGATCAAAGATGCAATGCTATGTAATTTAAGAAAGACTTTGCTTGTGAGGCCGGTTTGATGCATGTGGAGCGGAAATGTGGAAAAATACAGCCCTTGCCCACGGAAGCCTGCGCGGGTAATCTGAGTCACTCGAGGAGACGTTATTTGCCATGACTCAATTCAATTTGTGCGGTTGGGTGACAATGTACCAAGGAGCGATAAACGAGTTGCAATCGCCCTGCTGCATCCCGCCAGCACAGCCAGGCAGTTCGCACCATGGAGCATCTTCCCCATCCTGTTTCACTGTCAGCTGCTCCCCTGGCAGTGCCCGACTGACCGGAGCGGCCCGTAGCCCAGCACGACCCTCTTCTCCTTGGCACGCCCACGGGTCTCCTGCGTTGGTTTTATCTCTTTGGTCTGCAAGAGCTGGCTCCTCATGACACAGCTAGCCACCGTGGCAATGGTGGGGCTGCAAACGGGCAACCTGGCTGATTCCTGAGGCTGGTACGTTTTTTTTCGAGATCCAGGTGTAATGCTGAGGCACGCACGGTGTCCGGGCCTGCAGGAAATGTTGGACGTCTGCTGGCTTGCTGGTGAGCAGAGTGAGCTGTTGCTTCTGCCTTAGCTGGGCTCCCAGGGAACCAGTCAGATGCTCACCGCTGCTGAGGGCAATGGAGCAGCAGCGATGCCATTGCTGGAGCAGGCAAGGTGCCTGCACACTTCTGCCAGTGGTGCTGAGCCTGTGTCCTGCTCTGCTCAGCCCCTCACCGCGCTGGTAACGCCGTGAAGTGGCCCTGCTCTTGCTCTGCCTGCGGTACAGGCTAGTGGGCACACAGAGCCTCGAAACCTCTGCTCCATGCAAGTTTTGGACATATGCAAGAGCAGCAAAAGCCTGTAGAAGACGGGTGCAGATGCTGACATCTGGCAGTGGGCACACAGAGCCTCGAAACCTCTGCTCCATGCAAGTTTTGGACATATGCAAGAGCAGCAAAAGCCTGTAGAAGACGGGTGCAGATGCTGACATCTGGCAGTGGGCACACAGAGCCTCAAAACCTCTGCTCCATGCAAGTTTTGGACATATGCAAGAGCAGCAAAAGCCTGTAGAAGACGGGTGCAGATGCTGACATCTGGCAGAGCCGTTCAGGCTACGTCAGACGTGTCCTAGCGAGGAGATGTGGTGGCTTCTGTCTGGGACTGCGGCTGCAGCAGTGCTGGAGAGCAAGCTGCTGGGTTACTGGTGGTGCAGCTTGCCGTTCACTGCAGCCTCTAGATAAGCCCCAACTGGAGGAATGGAAAATGCTTTCCGATATAGATGTTGTAAAAGACATTTTGCAGTAGAAAAACTAAAAAGATTTACTTCTGGGGGAGCAGGCTGACCCCCTCCTGTGTCGCTGTCAGGACAGCGTTAGGCTGCAGCTGCAAGGGCCGTTGTTTTGCTGCACCCTTCCCTCCCTACCTTTCCTAATGAATTCCAAGAAAGCCTCAATGCATTCCTAAATGGGAACACAGGCCTGTGTCCTTCACAGTCATCTACACAATAAAGACAGCCATTTCACCGCTGGCAGGCATGGGCTCCTCTGTGTACTGGAAACAAAAGCTGAAAAGAAGCCTTTATATTTTTTGATTAGATAGCTTGAAAAGTTTGCTTTTAATTGAAATTGCCTCACTGATTTCATTTAAGTGTCAGCTCTGAACCCCTTATGGGAGAACAGCTCCAGCTCCTCACAGAGGCAACGGCTGCACGGATCCTGCGCCGCCTCTCGTGGGAGGTGCGGATCAAAGGGCCCAAGAGAAGCAGGAATCTTTGTGCCTTTAGGATGCTGTGCTGGGTTGGGAGACCAAAAGCTGTTTTCTCTCCTTATGCAAGGAGCAGCGCTATTGCCCAGCAAACGCCAGAAAACTCGGCTCCCCCGAGGAGAGCAGTGCTGCTGACGGGCTGGGGACCAAGGCAGGGACCGTGGACCATGCAGCATCCCACCGAGCCCTGGGAAACCCCTGACCCCTGCACCTATCAGTGCAGGAATAGCCCCAGCCAGTGCCAGTTATTGTCCCAAAGCCACAGCCATCCACCAACACCATCCGACCCCAGGGACCCTGACAGAGGTCTTGTGCCCCCCGTGACACGCTGGCTCCGGTGCTGCTCCGAGCAGCAGACGTGTGCAGAGAAACTAAATTTAATAATTTTTTTTTTTTTTTTAAAAGAATGAATGAGGAAAAAAGATTAGGGGGGAAATTTTCTTTTGGGGAAATTCTGGCACGAAGACAAATTGAAATATTGCAGCGCAGGCTGAGGACTGAGTCTTGGGTAAAAATAAAGCGGGAGGCGGCAGCACCTTCCCAGTGACATTAGCTCCATTCATCTCCTCGGTGACGCTGCAGCCTTTTCACTGGCAGCGTACAAAGGCATTAGAAGTTACATTTTCCTTCACTATTTCTCAAATATATTTATGCTGGGAGATGTTTGTGGAGGTACATCGTGTGCCTCAGGCAGAGGATTAATTCCAAACTGTCACCTCGCTTTTTGATGGGTTTGTAAATTCTGCTCTGTTGATTTGTACTCTCAGTAAATTGATAAAATCCTCTTTCCAAAACCTAATACACCATTTAGAGCTCACCAGGGTTTTAGACCTCATTGGCTCACATATTTATGTAAATATAGTGTCCAACAGCAATTTAAAAACTGCTGCATGAAGAATCCGGACGGACGATAAGGGGCGAAGGGAACCAGGTTGTCTGATGGGGGCTGTGCGCTCTGGAAAGCAGGTTTTCCATGTCTCAGGGTGCTGGCTTTTGGGGTAGTTTTGCAGGCGGGTGGCTGCTTTGGGGAGCATTGCCCCAGGATCCGTCCCTTCTGCACCGGAGCTGACTAACCCTGACAGTGTTGGGAATAGTCTGACATCTCTAAGGATGTTCCTGGGGCCAGAGTGCAGCATTGCATCCCACCCCAGGCCGGCCTGGGTGCCGGGCTGACAGAGCCGTGGCACCCCCCTGCCCCGCTAATAGCGAAGCAGCGCTTGGAACACCTTTATAATGTTGTTAGCACCATCTACCTTTCTTATTTTAAATCCTTCCCTCATTTGTATCCTGTGCAATGGGGGAAAGGACGGCTGACGTGTCCAAGCAGACATCTGGTAAGCTGTATTTGCAGAGCTCCTCGCTGCGGGCAGGGATGCTGCTGGTGTGCTGGGAGCACTGGGAGGCTCTCAGGGCTCATGCGAGAGTAGTCTTTCAATTTAGGGACTTGGAATCTTTGCAAATGGAAGTTTAGGACTGTCAGAAATAGCCCGATTTTTACTGAAGTTGCGTTTAAATCATCATCAGAAAATACAAGCCCCGTTCCTGCTTATCGTCATGCAGCCCCATCGTCAGGGGAAGAGCTGCAGGGCTGCGGGAAGGTGGTGGAGGGGATATCAGAAATTATGTCCTCCGGTGTTGTCCCCCAGCCACCGATCTACCCGAGATGAAGAATCTCATCCACAAAATGTTGACACGCTCCATTAATCCACCCTAAAAAGTCAGATGGAGATCCTCTCTTGAATTTTAAATATTTTCAGCCATTCTGACTAGCTCCGAAATCACCCCGAACTCACCAATTTCCAGAACATTCCCTCACTCCCCCCACATTATTCCTGTTTCATTAGTGCCGGGATGCTCGAACTAACTTAATGTCTTCATCAGCTTATTGCGCCGCTCACACAACTGCACCGAGCCCAACAGCGACTGCCACAAGACCTTGTGGGAGACCCCCTCCAGCCGGCTCCGCCATCCCCTCTCCTTCCCTGCCCAGAGCGGACGGGCAGCAGAACTGCTCACACTGGTGCCTGCCTGCCCGCTTGTGCCCACTCCTGCCTGCTCCTGCCTGCTCTGCCCCAGCTGCCCGTGGCAGTGCCAGGTCCCCACAGTAGTTCCCTCGTGGATGGGCTGAAGCACGTCACCAAAACTCCCCCGGCAGCCCTGGCGAGCGCGTTGGCTGTCCCTTCTCTGGGGTCGCCCCTGCAGAGCCGCCTCTCTCGAGCACAGCTCCTGGTGCCACGGGTCCTTGCTTTTGCACATAATGTGTAAGTGTGCGAGACAGTGAGATGGACAGAGACGTGAAAATTGTTTTTGCCAAGCAGATTCCACTGCTCTGGGATCTGTCCCACAGATATTCCTTCTGTCACACTTGAATTTTTGGATGCCTTTGCATTTGGCATCAAATTTCCTTTCCAGACTAAAGCTTTCCATTTGGAATCGCACCTCTAGTGCTGGGTTTAGTGGCCAAGCCTGCTCATACGTTCCCTCCCTGCTGCTGCCAGGAACTTGGCTTTCGGTTGCAGAAAGTTTCCTTGTACCTTCCCACTGCAGCCATCTGTCCTGGGGTGCTAATACCCTTTTCCTTTCTGCCCCTTACCCCTGCCAGCAGGGACGCAGAGCCAGGCCCTTGGCCCTGTTGGGGCAGTCGCTTGGTATCTCCAGGAGCTGAACACCAGGTGACGGGATCCTGGGTTCAGAAAAAGGGAGAAGGATCTGGACAAATCTGTGCTTGTCCCAGCAGAACACAGACCTGGGGAAGCCAGGCAGAGCTTCCTTGCTTTGCATCAGGAAAGCTCTGGGTTCAGCCAGCATGCAGGTTCCTTTTAATTGGCTGCTTTTCTGGACACTCCTCAGGGAAAGAAAAAGGAGATAAAAAGAAAAAAAAAAAAAAGATGGCTAAGTTGGGGCTCTGCTCTCTGCTCGCACCATGAGCACTTCAGCCTCAGCTGCATCACAGCCACCAATTTTAGCAAGTGAAAGCAGGAACAGGGGGGAGGCAGCTTCTCAGCACCCCGAGCACAGTGTGTGTCCCCCCCCACGCAAGGGTAGGTCCCCTGGTTGGGGACGGCGTTACCTCCGTGTGCCCACAGCCCTGACCCCCCCGGCCAGCGCAGGGACAGGGCACTGCAGCGGAGGGTCCCCATGCCACGGGGCTGTCCGCCCCCACGCCACCCTTGTACCTGCTCAGCCTGGGATGACAGCCCACACAGGGCGGCTGCGGGGCCCGATTCTGGCTCCCCCTGCTTGCTCCCCCGCGGGCTCTGGCCGCAGGCAAGGCTTGGGCCACTCGGCTGGATCCCTGCTTTTACAACCAGTGTGACTCCAGCAGCTCTAACGGTGTGATGCTAACTCACAGTAACAGGCTTCAAAGGGTTTGTTATTCCGTATCTATGTCATCTAAGAAAGACGCTGGGCCAGAAATAGTGCCTTCTCGAAAGCGCAGGAGGAGCGCTCCCTGTCTGTGCCAGCTGCAGCTCCCAACTTTTAAGGTTCTTGGCAGTTCCTTGCTGATCATCCTCACCCCCATTTTCTGGGGGGGTCCTGGGACTGCCAGGGCACACTGAGTTGTGTCAGGACACAGATGCTGGCCGTGACTGCTCAAGCATCCCCCCAACCACAGGGACCACAGCTATAGATTCAAGTCAAAGATAAGCAACACTTGCACTTGCTTATCAAGCCTATGCCATAGGCTCTGCTAGAAATCCACAATGCTTCGCTCTCTGGTATGAAAAATGAATCTGCCTTCCTCCAGCTGTTTTCTGGCTCTGCCTCTTCTACCCCAGGCTCTGGTCAGCTCCTCCAGCTGCCCAGCTCTGTGGATCTCCTCTGATTTCTGAAATCCTTACGGATGAAGACTGAGAGATAACAGAGCTGAGTGACAAGGGGGTCGCTGTAAGTATCAGAAGCTCATTTATTCCCCTTCTTCATCTTCCCAGTGGTGCAGCTGTTGTAGCAATTGCTCTGGGGGATGACAGCGGGCGAGCAGCCTGCCCTGCCCAAGCAGTTCTGCCCTCCTCAGAAGAGCCACTGAAAGGTGTGGGCTCAGGGCTGGGGTGCAGAAGCTCCCTGAGCAAGCATCTGTCTGTCCTGGGCTCTCCTCTCCCACCAAGGCAAAGCTACAGCAGGCAGATCTTCACCAGAGCAGGATGCAGATCAGAGTGGACCAGCCCCATGGGGCTGTGCAAGAACATCCTTAACAATTTGCCTGTTAACAAGCTGTGAAACAAGACAGACAGATAGGCAGCTGGTGGCCTGTCCTCTGAAATGAAGGACACCTTCCTTTAGCAGCTCAGCAGAAAAGGGCTGCTTTCTGCAAAGCATTTCTCCTACACTCCATCCTGGCTCATGCAGACCGAGTTACCCGAACACATATTTGGACCTGGGGCTGCAGCGAGAGCAGGTGAGCCACGCGGGTCTCCTCCACACATCCGATCTAGGCATCGTTCACATGCACATCGGCATGAAAAATGATCTTGTGAAGCAGGTCCTTTTGGGAAGAG
The DNA here is from genome assembly GCA_013400535.1 of Scopus umbretta. Taxonomy (NCBI): domain Eukaryota; kingdom Metazoa; phylum Chordata; class Aves; order Pelecaniformes; family Scopidae; genus Scopus; species Scopus umbretta. The sequence goes on along the minus strand of VZTL01073723.1, from coordinate 41,982 downwards.
CTCTGGAAAGCCATGGAAGACAGTTACAAGCAGCAGCTGAACGGCAGGAACCTGAGTCAGAATGATGCCAAATCCTCCCTCACCCCACTGCAGCCACCCCAGAGCCTTCCTGACACTCCCTGTTCTGCAGCAGCGTGCAGCACGGATCTGTGCCCAGGGCCTCGCAGAGCTGCTCCATGGCCTGGCTGGAGATATCCCAGGCTTCAGCTGGGATCAGAGAGCTCCAGCTCCGCAGGGTCCAATGTTTTTTTTTCCATAGGACATGTTAAAGATTGTTCTGTCTCTCTTTGAACCACATCTTTTCCAAACACCTCATCCCTTCCAGCCGGCAAAGTGAACAATGAGCCCCCTGCGTGGCGGGTGCTGCTGGGACGGGCTGCTCCCTGCCCTTCTGCACCTCTTTGGCAGCAGTCCGATGGCATTTTCTTGTGGCTTTTTGTCCGCATGTGTGTGTGACCTCCTGAAAGCAGCAGTGGAGAAGCACCTTCAGTGGGCTCTGCCTGCACCCTCCCCGAGGGACATCGATCCTGGCCCATTACAGCCAACACAAGGACTTTGAAGAGCTTTTCTGTTTGCAGGCTTGCCTGCTCTGCTGCTCCCAGAAGACCTAAATGCCCCGGGACACACACTTCTCCCTGCCACTGCCCTGAGGCAATGGCTGGAGGGATGGCAGGTCCCCACTCCCATTGCCATGGGTGCTGGCACCGGCTGCACGCTGGGGTTTCTGCTCCAAGGCTGCATTCTGCTGGAAACACCAGCTTTGGCCCCATACGCCACTCCGCTAACGAAGGGGAAGGTCCAGGCAGTGCCCAGGACCCCCAGGCTTGCCCGATGTGCCATGTTCGATACCGGCGTGGCTCATCCCAGTGCTCACCCTGCTGAAGCCCTGAAATGGGGCAGGGGCCGGATTGCTTGTCGGTGTGCCCAGACGGGGAGGGTGATCCCCCCACAGAACTGCTGGGTCCCTCGGACTGAAGCAGGGAGGCACCCATGGCTTACCGAGCACCCTGTCTGGCAAGTCAAGTGGTTAAAGACACAAAGCTATCTCAGCACTGAATTCAGCAATTTCATACCCCTGACAAGAGTGTAAATCCATCCTGATGGACTGGAAAATTGGAAAGCCAGTGCTCATGTTGCCTTTTCTATAGACATCTATCTGAACTCCCGAAAGATGCATTTATTGGCAGGCTCCATTTCCAGCCATGTAACTGCACGTTATGCTAATTAAAATATAGCCTATGTTTTGTAACAGGATTTCCTTGGAGCGTATTTTACTGTTCAGTAACCACTTTCAAATATTTGAAAAATAAAATCGCATCAAGTAAATAACTTTTGGATTGCTCACAGAAGGTTAGTCTTTTTTTTTTCCAAAGCCCACTGGAACTGGCTGTACTCATTGAAATGACAGAGGATGTAAAATACACTGATTTCTGAGGCTGCTTGTAGTCTAGATCAAAAGCTGCATGTTATTTAATCACACAGAGCCCATTTCATTTAAAAAAAAATCTGTTTGTACAAAATGGGATAATGAAGCGCCGCAGCACTCGGCGCTGACCCTGAATACCCGCAGGAACAGCCCTGCCCTCTGGCAGGACTTGCCATTCTCACACCAGCCATTTGTAATGCCCGCATTACCCAGGCAGCGAGGCCCTGCCGCACCTCTGTGCATAGCGCCTCATCTGTGCCTTACTGCCTGTTAATTTCTGAACCCAGCAGAAGCTGACTTAGAGCTACAAGGGATGGATTATACGCTGACATGTTCTGCGCTTCCCTTTTTACATGGTTTGCTTTTATTAGACCTCTGCGTGGCATTCTGTATGCCAAGGGAGCACATTTAGCTTAATTGGTCTACAGTCGGCCTCTTCAGCCCCAAATACTTCTATCAAACTCCCCACTGAAAGAGAAGTTAAAAATGTATAGGCGGAAACGTTCGTGACACTGTAATGTCCACAAAAGGTGCACTTTAAATAGCATCTTCATACATTCATAATGGTGAAAATATGGAGAAGTAGGGGGCTAAGAGATCTTAAGTTCATTTGCCACTGATCCAGACTTTCCTTGTTCTTTCTGCCAAGGAGAGAAGGAAGAGGAGACATTTATTACGGCCTCTGATACCTCCCCATCAGTCAAATCCCACTCCCCATTATCTCCGGCCGCGCAGCCCGCCGGCAGCCTGACTGCGTGCGCTATTATCTCATGGCTTGAGATGAAGCCGCTCGGGGTGCTGCCGATCGCAGCGGGAGCGCACCGCTCACTTGTTGCAGCCCTCGCTGGGTGCACGCTCCGTTTTCCTTCCTGCTGGACACGCCTGATTTTCTGGAAAAATTCTCCCGTGGCGCCGCGCTCACCCCGAAGCCAGGTGAATCTCTGTGGCTTGCTATTCCGCTGTGACAGCTAGCCGGGAGGTGCCCAAACTCCTTGAAGAAAAGGGGAGCGCAGATGACGGGGCTACGGAGGAGCCCGATGCTCAGCACCCCCCGGGCTGCATTTCTGCTCCCAGCACCGCAGCTTCAGGAAGGATTTGCTGGTCTCATCACAACCTCTAGTGGACACCGGTCCGCATCGCCACCACCACACCAAACGGATTATATTTAGAAACCCTGGATGTCCCGGGGGTCCGGCTGTGCCCCCGCCGTCCCCAGCGCCCGGGCTTTGCCCAGCGCCGGTCCCGGCCCGAGCAGCGCAGGCAGCACAGGCAGCACAGGCAGCGCAGGCAGCGCAGGCAGCACAGGCAGCGGTGCCGCCCCTCCTCTGCCCACAGCTGCCAGACTGCAGGCAGCCTGCCCGCACGCCCCGTATTTACACGCTGCATTCGCACGGTGCTAAGCAAATATCTATGCCGATGACCGCGCTCCTTGCAGGCTGCTGCCCGGGGCCTCCTGGCACAGGTCCTTGCGAAGGGACGCGTCTCTGCTGCCTGTTCTGCTGCTGTGCTCCGTGCTGGTGGGTGGGTGTAAGCGGATGCCGAGAGGAGAGGCTTTCACACCTCCTCTCTGGTGATCTAAACGGGCTCCACAAGTGCAAAGCACCAAAAAGCCACCAGCCGAGCAACTGATTAGTGCAAGTCATGTGAAATTAGCTGTTTCTTCAAAGAGCGAACTGAAAGAGCAGGCAGATGGAGCACAACAAACGATCTCTCTGCAGGGTCTGATCCTGCTCCCCCTCACAGTTTGAGAACAGCAAGGCTTGCCAATCTGGGCCCTGGCTGTGACCTCCTGCAAACAGATCGGCAAGCCTCCCGCCCGGCACGGGGCGAGCTGCCACGTCGCCGCTGGCTCCAGGGCTGTGTGCGCAGGAGTTTGGGATTTTACAGCAATAATTCACCGAACCTTGTAAAGGGTCAACTATTTATCAGCTCCCTCTCTGCCAAGGAAAGAGGAGTTCAGTACGCTGTGTTCTCACACTCTGAGCTTTATGACAGATCGCACTTGCCATAAGTGCCAAATCCTGTTCCTGAGGAGCTGGGCTGCCTGCTGGTGCTCCCAGCGGGTGCTTGGGACCAGGGCAGCCCGCCTGCCTGCAGGGCACGAGGCAGCGGCAGAGCTGTGAGCCCCGTACTGAGCCCTGCACTGGCTCAGTTGGTTTGCCCAGCTCCCCCAGACCCCCCCATGGCAGCACGGGGACTATCGCTGTCCGCACACATCTCCCGGAGCAGCTCACCGGCGGCCTGGACAAGAGCATTTGTGTAACAGGATGGAGAAAAGGGTCTTTCTGTTTGTTCCGATGCCGAAGCAGGATGCCAGCAATTTTGGATAGGGACTTCAGATCCGATTCCTTCATACATATGTGCAATGTCCACACGCATAACACAAACCCATGCAGGTGAGCGAGAAAAATGCCATAATCTACACCCGTTTCTGTTTTGTTACCCAGAAAGGAGGATAGATTCTGTAATATAATCTCTGTGTAGAGAGCCAGGTTTAAGACCAAAAAGTCAAAGTCTTTTAATGCAACCTGAACACGAGAACAGACACCAAAGCTGGGCAGGCAGCATTGCACGGCACTCCTGACACGCGGAGCTGTTATTCTTTGCTAAAAACATACCGTCGGCCCTGGAGGTCAGCCTCCCAGGCCCTGCACAAACACTGCAGCACAGGCAGGCACCGGCCTCTCCCGTTCTCCCACTGACCAATCCGCATTGGTAACCACAGCCAGCAGCACACCAAACCCGGCTGCCTCATCCCCACAGCCTTCTAGTTCCGAGGGATCAGGAGCAGCACCGGTGCAGCTAGTTTGCAATGACTTTGTCAAGTCACCCGCAAACGGGTCCCGAAGCCTGTTCTTAGGTCTGTCATCACGGCAGTGGGAAAGGGAGAGGGAGCGGGTTTGCGTGGAAACGTGAAACATGTGGAATCAACACGCAGCCCCGGGGTAAACGCTCGCAGCCCCGGGGTAAACGCTTGCTATCCCACGGCCGTTCCCTGCGTGCCCAAGCTGGCGGGATGGGAACACTGGCAGGGACCTGGCACCAGTGGCTGGGGGCACCGGGGGCTGGGGACACCGGGGGCTGGGGGCACCGGGTCTGGGGGCACCGGGGGCTGGGGACACCGGGGGCT
>VZTL01073723.1:17011-36737 GCA_013400535.1 Scopus umbretta | reverse complement strand
CCAGTCCCCCGGCTCCCCCCGGCTCCCCCCGGCTCCAGGAGCCCCAGTGCCCCCAACCCGGGCAGTGCTCCCCACTGCAGGCCCCCACTCAGCCTGCACCCGGTCTCTGGTAGCAACTCACTACCCCTTGTCCCCAAGCCTCCCATAGCACCCCAAACCCCTCTCAGCATCCCAAAACCTCTCAGCACCCCAAGCCCCTCTCAGCACCCCAAACCCCTTCAGCACCCCGAGCCCCTCTCAGCACCCCAAGCCCTTCTCAGCACCCCAAAGCCCCGCTCACCTCCCTGCTCAAACCCAGCCTTACCCCCCTTCCCTCCTCTCGGGCTCCCCAAAACCAGGCTGTGAATAGGGCAATGGTGCTATGGGGCAGCTGATACAGGCCCCATGCCCCCCTTGGGATCATGGATGAACCAGGGTCTGTGTGTGTTGCTGGGGCTAGCGAAGCCAGGATGGGAGGGAGCTGTACTCTGTGGCCTGACCAGCTGCGATGGGGTGATGGGCTCTGGGCACGTGAGAGTTTACAGTTTGTGGAAGCTGCGCAGGTTCCCCGTAACGTGGGACTGGCACCGTGGCCACGGGTGAGCACCGGAGTCTTCTCAGCCCTGCAGCAAAAGAAGCAACGCACAGACAGCCCCCACCGAGCACCCCAGCCCCAGACCTCCGCAACCTTCTTGCCTACGGGTAGGACCATGGGCCTGATGGCTCCCAGGAACTCCCTGCCAGGTGTGGTCCTGCCTGTCCCCCCTGCCCAGGCCACGGGCAGCTGCAGTAAGCTGAGAGCTTCCAGCAGGCCTCTCCCCAGCCTGTCAGAGCACACAGTGTAATTACACCGACTTTGGTAATAACAGGAACGGAGGCTTCGTTCTCTTGAAATCCCAAATCCTACCCTGAAATGTTTACTGTAAATCACCTCCCAGTGAGAGCTGCCTGGTCCTCCTGGCCACTCTGCCTGTCAAGTCAAATAGCCGGAACAACATCACGAAGCACGACGTGAGTGTCAAACACTGCAAGATTGAGGCCAGCCTTTCACCCAAATAGCCAGTTTGTTGATGCTACCATCTGAGAAGTCCCTGCTACCTTTGAGAGAGCAATTACACTGATTCGGTTACCTCAGCAACAATAATCACATACTGGTATCACTACAAATGCCACCACACAGAACACATCAAGTCAAGAAACTGTCCAAACACAGGGACTGATCCTGCTGCCTTTTTCCCTGCCGGGCTCTGCAGAGTTCCTCCACCCGACATGGGTGCAAGCGGGAGAAGCAGCAGCCCCAGGATTTTGAGGAGCGTGAAGCAGGCTGTGCAGGCAGCAGGGTCATTTGCATTCTCTGTGTCACTCCTAGCTGCTGCCAGCTGGGAGCAGTTGGGCAGCAGGCGAGAGAAGGACAAAATAAGAAAGGGAGAGAAATCACCGAGAGGTGCGGTATATTATTTAACACTGTCATTTTCATATACAAAGTGGGATTCGCTTGCTCAGAGGTTTAATTTGGTCTAACAAAGCTATCTGTGGCAGAGGGAGTGCAGCCTGCTCTGGTCCACCCTCTGCTCCATCCCCAGCTTCCCTCCCAACCTGCCGTTATTAAAGATAAAAGTTGTCTTTCATTTAGCAGTTTTCCTTGAGTGATTTTTATTGTGTTCATCTGCATTGTGGTAAACTCCTAAGATAGCCAGATAATAACACCAGCACCATGGTAACAGGCAGGAAAGAAAGAACAAATGCTGTATTTCTAATGCAGAAATGCCCACTAAGTGGCAAAAGTTGATAGCGATGGAGAGGGAAAGGTTAGACTCAAGCCTTGGCTCATCAGGGAGTGCAGCCCAGCCCAGCTCCCCACCGGGGCAGCACCCCACGAGCCCGGGACATCATGCCTGGCACCATCTGGGGTTTGTTGTTGCTCTGCCGAGGGCCAGTGGGGCTCTTGGGGTGCGTTTCCCGACTCCCCGCAGCACCTGCGCCTGGGGAGGGTCTGTGGCTGGTGGGGACAGTGCTGCTCAGCGAGCCCGGGGGTCTTGCAGCGGTGCTGGGGTCCCCCTGCCCCTCCAGTGGCTTTGCTGGGGACTCGGGCGAGCAGGGAGGCAACGGGGAGGAGGGAGCGCAGGTGGAGGGACGGAGTGGGATGCACCACGGGATGTGCTCCCCATAGCTGGTGTGTAACAAGGTGATTTGAATAATTTTCCTCCGCAGCCTCCCTGCTCAGCCAGCGCTGAGGCCTAATGGCCTGTGAAATTTCGGTGTGAGAAATGACGGCAATGTGCGCGGCAGGGAAGCCGGTGGCCTTGGCACTCCCCAGGTCACTGAGCTCCTGCTGCCCCTGCCGAAACACCAGGGCCCTCCTGCCTGCGGCTGGGACCCGCTGCCCCGAGCCCCCTCCAGCCAGAATGGCTCCCTCAGTACCGTGCCTCGCCGTGCATCGCCGCGCATCTCAGTGCATCGCCCTGCACCACCGTGCATCGCCACGCATCACCGTGCATCGCCGCGTGCGCAGCCCGGCTGCGTACAGGGAGCACTGCCCACAGGAGTGGGCGCGACGGTGGCTGCGGGAGCAGGCAGGGCAGGCAGCTGCAGGGGTGCACGTCAGATAAGGAGAAACTGGTATCGCTCCTTTTGCAGCGCTCAGGGCTGGAGATGTTTGCATGGTCAGAAAGCTGGGGTATTGAAAAGGAAATAGAGAGAAGCATCTCCCGAGGCCACTTTAGTGGGCATTGGTCTAATTAGCACCATGTTCATTGGCAGTTACCTCAGACCTTTGATTAACAGTGAAGAAAATCAATAAGCACACTAAAAATTCAGATAAGTTTCACAGCTAATTTTAATTTCACATTTTAATCTTGTATTAATGTCAATCTTAATTACCATAATTAAGTCAGATGTGACTTAGCAAGAGAAGTTTGAAGATAAGATGTTACAAGAAAGACTTTCTGGTGAGCAGACAAGTGCTGCTCACCATGGTTTGGGATGCGGCTGATGCCAGCAAGCTGGGGGCTCCTGCGAGGGAGCATGCGGTGCTGCGCTTCCCCATCCCTCCCATCGTCCCCAGCCTCGCCTGGGTCCCTGCCTGCCGTCTGTCCCCTGCAATACCAATGAGAGCCTGAAGACCCTCAGACCTGCTTTGCCCCCATTTCAGGGTGCCCAAGTCTCCAGCCACCTCACAGCCGCATCCCTCTCCTTGGTGCATGGGAGCGCAGGGAGGTGTCAGTCTCGCCATGCTGGCCATGCCTGCACTCCGCTTGTCACAGCTGGTGAGATCCATGAGATCCAAACCGCCTGGAAAATCAATCTCTCATTTATTTTCATGATGGTGATGCAGCAGCCCAGTGCTGCTGCATTTGCTCTGCAGTTACACCTATCAATCACCACCCGCTCTCAGCTCCCTGCACTTTGCAGGGCAGGAGCAGCGCTAGCCGGCGGCTCCGTCGAGCCTGTGCATCACCCAAGGAGCCCTCGGACACACCTGCCTTGCGGGAAGCATCCCGTAGCCCAGCAGCACCTGCCCCGCAGTGGGGTGGGACTGTCCCTGCGGCCGGCAGAGCCCCCAGAACCTCCCGGGCAGCTGCTGCCACGGCGGCGGGCAGGGGCCGGGCCGGCACATGGCACAGCACAGGCGCACCCGCCCAGCAGGGCTGTTTGCTGTGCTGAAACCTGCCAGCGCGGGAGCTGGGATGACGCAGGGACACGGTCGGTGTGTCTGCATACCCCAGGGCTGGCTGTCTCCATCCAGGCAGGGGGGCTGCAGGGGTTTTGCCCAGGGTGTCTGCTGTGCTGCCAGCAGCAGAACCAGCATCCTTGCAGGTTTTACTCTCCCCCAAGCATAATATGAACCTCGCCGAGTGCCCAGTCTGCAGAAGCACTAACAAGCTGACTCCCTGGGTTTGAAGCTCTCTAGCTCAGCTGAGAGGTTGGGAACTCCTGGTGATTTTATTGACAGTGACACATCTCTGGGCCTTCTTTCCTAGCCCTGAGGGTGTCCCTTGCAAGGACAGCCAGGTCCTCCCCGAGCCCAGGCCAGAGCATCACTGCCAGCTGCCAGTCAGCAGTGCTGGCCGGGTGAGGATGCACCAGCTGCAGCCAAGCGGGGATGCGGAGAGCAAACCCATATCAGCTGCACTCCAGGAGCGGGTGGCCAAGGTGGCACCTCCAGTGCTGCAGGAAAGAGCTTTCCCAGTCTGGGCACAGCAGTTTCTCCTGATGAGCTCAGACCTCCACCTGAAGCTACTAGAAACCTCCTTGAAGAGCACTGCATGGCTTAAATGCGAGTTGGGTGTAGGTCCCTCTCCTCAGTGCTAGCGTAAAGAGGGTGAGGGCTCAGAGCAGAGGTGCTATCGGTCAGCAGCAAGGTGGGTTTTCCCTGGTGCTTGTGGGGTACTGAGGCCACAGTGTTGGGGAGTGCAGGGCAGCCCCAGGTGAGAGACGCAGACAGAGGCGCTGGGAGAACAGACCCCAACCAGGGTATATCTGGGGCTCCTGGCTCCAGACCCATGTTGAGCTGCTCCAAAGCACTTTGGGGCTCCTGGTTAGGACCCCAGGCTGGTACAGCTGCTCTGTGGTGCAAAGGGGGGGGTTCCTGTGAGGGCACACAAGGGCAGGCACAGGGTGCCAGGGTCCTGCCTCCCAAGTCCTTGGTGCACATATGGGGCCAGACTCCTCCCTGCAGCTTTCTTGGGAAGCTTTCATACCCTCCTCCACAGTGCCTGGAGGGGCTTCAATGGCAGAAGGAAGTGGAAAAATAACCTCGGCTTTAGACTTGGAAGCTGAAATCTCCTGTAGCAAAGCTGAATGGTGGCTCTGAGGAGCAGTCTCCAGGCTCCACTGGCTGGGGAGCATCGCTGGTGAGTGGCAATATTGTCCCAGGGCAGAAAAGGCCTTTGTCCCTCTGAGATGGCAGAGCCACTCCAGCCTTTGGCTTTCGGAGCCGGCTGCCTCCCTGCTCTGCCTTACAAATGCCAGTGCTGAATGGGAGGTTTGAGTCCGAGGCCAGGCTTGGTTCCAGCCCCTTTGAGCGAGTGCCTGCGGGCACAGCTGGGGGCCCTTTCAGGAGGGAAGTCCTTGTTCCTTGTCAACAGAAGAAGACTTTGCACAGCTCAAAAATAGTCTCTCTATTGCCCATTGGGGTTTGGAGGGGGCCAAGAGAAACAAACCCGCTGCGGGGATGGCAGGCAGCAGCGTCCCTGTGGAGCAGGAGGGAAGGGACCCCATGGGTGGCCCAGCCCTAGGGCTACTCCACGGCCGAGCATCTGGCTAGGGCCGGGGGGATGTGACCCCCAGCATCACCTGTGCACCCCACCTTGTCATCCCTCAGCAATGTAATGCCCCTGCGTGGGCAGGCGGTCACAGCACGGCTTTGCAGAGATAGAGTCCACGTGGACTCCATCCCAGGGAGCCGTCCCGTCGTTGGAGCGAAGGCTTTCATTGTGCAGCAGGGATGAAACCTGGGAGTACCTACCTGAGCCTGTGGCACCTTAACTCTCCAGTTATAAAACATGACATTGTTTTATCCTCTATGCATAATTCATAGCTTAATTAACTAAAGCTCCTCATGGCAGTGCCCAGAGAGGCTCCCACCAGCTTCAGGCACTGCAGCTCTTCCAACCCCCTCCGACCCATGGTTAACAGGCTGTTTATCAAGGTAGTAACGTTTTTCTGGTTGCCATATCCATAACTTACTGCTGCACTGTGCTGTCCAAAAGTTTTTAAAGACTTTTTGACTGTGATTTTCAGTCTTTTTTTTCTGACAGGATTTGCATTGAGCAAAGCAGGCAGGTGCAGTGAGTTACTGAACTCCGTATCTGAGCTCTTCACTGCCCATCTTCAAAGACCTCTCTATGCTCTGGCACCGATATTGTGCATTCATTTTAGACTCAACTTTCTCAAAGCCCCCCACCCCTTCCCTCTCCAGCAAGACAAGCCTCTCGGCACCCAGCAAGGTGCTTTTCAGCACAAATCTTCCAGGTGCTTTACTCTGGGAGTTGCAGGGCTGGATCTTTGCAGGACAGGCAGTGTTGTGGTATTTCTCTTCCCGTTGAAACGTTGCCAGCCCAATGCTAACAGTCTCCACAAATGCACGGAGAAAAATGCCTTCTACACATTGCCAGCTGCCAAAAAATACCTGCTCTGTTAGGCTTTCCTGCCTGGGCCTCCATTTTCTGTATTCATTTAAAAATTGGCATTCATGCCAGGACACTGCTGGTATTTACTCATCGCATTCCATATAAATTGTAAGATAAGTTACTCTGCACCAGATACTGTTACTGCTATGGAAAACTGAATTTGTAAATTCATGAGTGCACAGAATTATGTTGTCCTATCTAGCAAATGTTCACTGAAGAACAAAAAGAGGTTCTGTTAGGAGTTTGTTTTAAAGTGAGGCAAAGTGCAGCATGTCTTTGGCGCTATCCTACCAGCTTCTAGAAAAAGTAATTTCTTTACCTCTGTGTTATTCTGCACTTACTATATTCAATTAATTGTGTCCAGGAAGATGTCCTGGCTTGCTTTCTTATACCAGCATCTCCCCGTGCTTTTTGGGGTCCCCGACCCTGGGCAGGAAGGCACAGCATCAGTGCTCAGTACCTCAAGGCGGGCAGGAATGCCCCAGGGAGGGCTCGAGGTGCCTGCGGGATGTGCTGGGTACCGCCTGCAGACTGCGGCCCTGAGCACTGACCAAAGGTAAATATTTTTAATCCAGTTGGCCCAAATAATTTCCCCACAGGAATCTTAAAAGCACTCTCTGAGGAGCTGATGCAATCAGCATCTCTTGGTGATGCTGATTGTAAATGATTCCTGAGATGCTGGAGAGACTGGAAAGAGCAGGCGAGCCCTGCCATGGCACCAACGCCCAGGGCAGGTGAGCCCGGCTGCTGGGCAGCACAGGCTGGTGATGGGTAAATGAAAAGAAACAGTGAAATAAAGGAAATGGGAAAAAGGAGGAAAGAACAGATTACAATTAGCACCAGTAACCATGGCATTATGAAAACCAGATTTTGTCAAACAGCTGATTGTAATCTTTGAAGTGATTATATATTTGATAGAGGAAGGTATCTGAATCACTGTTATAGGTTGTTGTAATGTATTCGATGTGGTATCAAGCAGTATTCTCATGAAAAGCAGCATGATGCAGTATCAGTGCAGTGCATCTTAAGTGGGTTAAGAACCAGCTCATTGACAGATCTCAGAGAACAGCAATGAGGAATCATCTTCAAATGGAGGAATTATTAATGAGTCCGTTAAGAACTGATGCTTAGCTCTGTCACTGCACATTCTTACTTATGATCTACAGGTAAATATAAAATCACTAGTGATTAGATTTACAAGCAAGAGATTAGCAGGCTGGTTAACTTGTGTGGAGCTGTGCAGTCATACGGTGCAACCCGGATCAAAGCGCAGGATGAATTATTAAACCAGATGTAGTTTAGCCAGTCAAATGCTCACTTCTGCGCCACGAAACACAGGGCCTCGGGGTGGGAAAGCTATCTTCTGGGCAGCAGTGGAAGAGGCTTGGAGGTCTGAGAGCCTGGAGGGTCCTCCTGCAGCAGCAGAAACCCCTGTAGCAATGGCAGCTCCTGCAGATGAAGCAAGGAACGGTGCTTTACTTAATCACAGCACTGCAGAGAGGCAGTGGCAGCCCTCACGCACAGCAAATTCCTGATGGGATCTGTGTCCCGGCCAGCAGAAAAGCCATGGGCTAGCAGTGACATACCTGCATCTCTCATGCTTCAGGCATCGCCCAGAGAGCCAGCACCCCTAAACTGGGTGACGGAGGGAGCAGGCCAGTGGCACTAACTTGTAGGGAGAGGCAGTCCCCTCCCAGCCCACCTGTGGCAGCCCCACGGGAACTTTCCAGTGTGCTGGGGCTGGTTTTCTGCAGGGGCTGGTTGCTTTCTTCGTGGGGGGAAAAGGGGATTTGTTCTAAAGCTCTTTTCATGGGGGGGGAGGGGAAAAAATCCATACTGTGCTGCTTTGCTCTGACCAGTCTTCCAAGCTGTGATGCTTTAATTGATTAGCTTGTAAGAGCTTGGCAGCAGAGCCCGTGCTTTGTTGGTAGCATTTCCACAGCTCCCGCAGGTGGAAAGCCATTAACTTTCTCCAGACTTGTTCCTCCGCCTGCAAGGAGCCTTTGGGCGGATTCTTTTCAGTTGTTTTCAGAGAAAAAGCCTTAAAACACAGTCCCCATCCCATGCACATTGCCATCCTACCCATGGTGCAGACACACTGCCTGGCCTACAGCACTGTTAGGCTACATGGATACAGACCTATTTATTCCCAGAGATCTTAGCAAAATAATAACATTTCACTTGTGCAGAGCTATTATCAAGGCTTCCTCTAACTTCATGCTGCTGTGTCAGTATGATGAGGGGTTGGTAATAAACCTACCAGCAGTCACTAAGTGCTGCTATATAAATGCCGCCTCTGAAATAGCAGTACTTTGGCTCGCCAGCACCTGCTCAGAGTCCTGCGAACAGGGATTTGTCGAGGCTGAAAGGTCCAGTGCTGGTTCCCGGTACTTTGTGTAGCTTATTATAGGCTCCAGCAGCACTTTGCGGAGAAGCTTGTCCCTCGGTGCCAGCCCTGTGGCTGTGTGTTCATGGCAGGATTTGGCCACAGCTCCATGCAGGGGTTTGCTCTGAGAAATTAGGAAGGGTGGGCGACGAGCCCGGCTTTGCCGCTGCGGCAGGGCCGGCACCCTGCATTGCTGCCCCAGCCCTGTGGTCCTTCCCCATCTGCAGAGGCATCAGCGCCTGGGGGACTCCGAGGGGATCCAGGCACTACTGGGAAAGGCAGGAGGAAGGTTGGGGAGGAGGGAGGAGCAGGCAGACTGGAAGCAACATGTGTGGGGCCCTGGCAGGGCTTCAGCATCGCAGTGTGTGTGCGTGTGCAATCGCACGGTGGGAGATGTAGCGCAAGCTGAAATGAGATTAGCTAATGTACTGCGAACAAACCATCTAGTAAGGAAATCTCTCTCTCCAACAAATGCAAATCTTTCTGCCTAGTTTACTGTGTAATGTTGCCCATTAACCCCTGTGCCCTGCCTGCTGGGGAGGGGAGGGGAGGCAGGCAGGGGGCTTTTGGTAAATGTTTGTGCAGGGGACAGTCCCTTGGAGGAAAGCACCCGGCCTTGTTTCCTGCAGCTCTGGTACGTTATAAGCAGCGCGGGTGCCCATCCGAAAGGACCTGCCTCTCGCTGCCTCTTCATGGCACGTGCTTCACAGGTTCAAAGAGCGGGATGCCGTGGCCCTGCCTGTGTGCTGCCTGCAGCCTGCACCCACGGGCAGGAGCTCATGCTTGCAGCCTGTGCCTATAGACAGGAGCACGCACTATTTCTCCAGGCACGTCTCACATGGAGCCAGGCTGTGGTGCCTGGCGGGATGGCAGCCGGCTGCCCGGGAGGCAAAGCCAAAGGGCCCCCGGGCCAGTGTGCAGCCGCCGATAACCAGTTACGTTCCCCGGTTCCTCCATTACAATTAGCGCGAAGCCACGTGTTTTCAGATGATGCTCCTGGCCGGGCTCTGAGATGCTTGGCAGAGAGAAGCAGTTGTCATGGAAGGGGCTTTTGCAGGCTGCAGGCTTGCTTTTAACCCTCAGTACATACAAGCCCCAGAGCAGAAAGGTCTCTTCAGACACGTAGCTGCACTTGTAACGTTGATGATGGTGACAACTGCAACAGCAGAGATTATTTTTCCTTCTCTCCCTTATATGCACGTGTCCTGCAAGAGGACAAGCTCTTTGTAGAGAGCAGAGCAAGGGCTCCGTGCCAATGTTAAACTCCTCTGTGCCTACATCACTCCGCATGGGAAGAGAGCAGTCATTGCCCTGAGGCTGCAATTGGATTCACCCTGGCTTAACTTCAGGGCTCCCTCCTTGGCCCACCCTTTGGCCAAGCCTCTCCAGGCAGCCAAAAGAAACCGTGTGCAGGGTTTCTGTGCACACCCTTGCTGCAGACACCCCACTCCCAGTCCTGCCATTGCTGCCTGGGGCACCTGGCGATTGATACTGCCTCCGCTGCCTGTCATGCTCGACCATCCTCAAACCTCATTTAGCTGCAGGAGGAAACCACTTCCACCCTCAGCAGCAGCGCTGGCTGATGGCTGCCCGAAACCTGGCTCTGCCTGGCTGCATCGCACCTGGAAAAGGCTCTGGCCTCTCCAGGGGGTTCTGCAGCAGCACTGCTAATAAAACCCTGCAGCTCTACTCATGTGCAGCTTTATTATAGATATATTTCAAGGTAAGGGGTGGGGTATCATTGCAGAAGGAGGATGCTATCTGATGTTGGCAGGGACACATATCCCCTGCCCGCTTGCTGTGAGTCACCTGGTTCCAGCAGGCATGGACCAAGGGACCTCCCTGGGATGGCTCCAGCCGCAGTTTCCGATCAGGCGATGCCAGCCCTGGTACCACAGCCTGCTGCCAGGGCTGGGAATCCCAAAGCCCCTGTGCGAGCAAGAGGCTAGAGCAGAGGGTGCAGGGGCACTGGCAGGCCCTACGAAGGGACAGTCCCCAGTGGTGGCATCCCTCCATGCGAGGAAGACAAGCGTGGTGCTGCAGCAGAGATCACAGCTCTGTCTGCTTGCCAGCCCAGCAGGTTTAGTTGCCTGTCAGGAAAACAGAGGCATGAAGCGACGTTTGCAATTCGTTCTGCGGTGCCTTGCCTGAAGAGCTCAGCACCTCCGTGCTGCTCCCACCCTACTGCCAGCGCTGCGGTTTCCCGTTGCAGCTAATTACTGTGCAAAGCAATGAGCCTGCTGTGATTGTCAGCTGAATGACACGGAGCGCGCTCAACAGCAGCTCAGCTCTTTTTGGCCCCTGGGGAAATGTCCTGCCCAGGCCTCTTGCCCTGAGATTGCACCAAAGCATGTAGCTGCTCGGGCTGTGGCTCAGGCAGGGCTGGGAGATGGGCTCCGCACTGGTGAGCGGCTGGGAGAGCAGGGAAAGAGTGGTGTCTGTGGGTTAAAGAGAGGTCACGTTAATTGCAGACATGACTGCAGAGCTCCCTGGAGCAGCTGCAGGGTTAATAGAATAAACCAGTGAAATTTGTAAAACTTTCTCGAGCACCCAAGAGATCAGTTTTTGCTATATGTTTGGCGGTAGAAGCAAATACTGTTCCGCTTTCCCCTGGCCTGGCCATTAGGATGACTTAGTGAGGACTATTTTTGACTTCCAAGAGGTTTTTATGCACCTGGGCACAGCTCCACGGGGTAAGGCGTGCTGCACGCAGCCCGGGCTCCCTGCGTGCTTGCTGGCTCCCGAGCCCTGCGTGTCCTTGTGTTAACGATGCCCCTTCATACAAAATACCCGTGGGATTTGCTCTGCCTTTTGATATCATTGCCAGCTGGGACTGAAGAGGTGAAGCTGGGGATACATCTCTGGAAATGTCATCCTACATGGACCTGTCTTTTGCAGGATCCTCACACAGGAACTATGTGAAGTGGAGTTAGGGGGGAACAACCGGCTGCAGCAGCTTCAGCTGCAGAGGGATTGTCCTGGGGCTGCATCTGGCCTCGGGCTTCAGCCACTCTTGGGGCCGGTGCCCTCAAAGCAGGGAACGGTGATGCTCTTACTGGTGCTGCTGCTTGGCCAGGGCATGGTGTTCTCCCCAGCACCGGGGTGTCCCCAGCTGCTTTTCTGCCCTGTGTTTCAGGGAACAACGCCCACTGACTGTGCACTGCTCTGGGGCAGCTCAGCAGTGGATGCCTGTCCCAAATATCTCCAGGAATTACAGCATCCTGCTGATACCCATGTAGCACCACCACCTCTCCTCCGCAGCACAGCCCTCGTTTTCAGGAAACCACCCCTGAGCTTTCCGTCTCCCTGCAGGTGTGTTTATCCACCCGTAAGCCCAGTGTGGTCGCGGAGGGATGAGGCTCCAGCCCCACACGCCTCGTGGTGGGCAGAGCACAGGGGCACAGCGGCCCCTCTTCCCCGGGGGCTGGAGGGACGTGGTCCACGCGGCCCGGCTGAGTGCAATGAGTTAACAACATTGCGGGGGATTTAAAATAGAAGAAGGCTCCTGACAGCCCACATGTAGGTCTAATAATTTACTATAACTGCTTTTATGGCAGACTGTAAAAATCTAAAATAAGGCTGGGAATTGTCAGAGAAACCCACATGGAGCTGAATTTCTGCATAACCATTTTTTTTAGGTTCCAGCGCCTTCCTCTGGAAAGCTTTGGTCTCCAGGTCCCTGGGGCGTGCTGGCGACCAGCCCTACCGAGGGCTTCCCTGCAAGAGAGGCCTTTTGCTTGTGCAAGCACAGTCTTGCATCAGCGCTGCTGCCCAGACGGGCTTCCTCGGTACTGGTGATGGGTGGTTGATTGACGGGGTCATTGACGGGGCTGGACCAGGAGATCTCAGGTGGTCCTGTCCAACCTGAATGCTTTTGTGATCCGAAAGGTCCCCATTTTGAGTCTGGAGGCTGAAGAGCTGCTCCTCGCCTTGCACCCTCTGGACTGTCCCCCTGCTGTCCCCAGCTTCTCCCTGAAGGCCAGCATCCCAGGGGGATGCAGAGAAGGATTTCTGTTTCCCAGGCCCAAGCTCTCCAGTTCCTTCTCCATGGCACAGGGAGAATATTGTCTGTCCCTGGAGGGTAACATTAAATACCGAGGTAATTCTGCCTCTGAGAGCTAACCCGAGCAGTAGTTACTGCAATTACTCTGAGTGCCACCGGATGATACTTGGTAATTACATGGCTCTTTCATCTGGGGATCTCTGAGCACTTACTGATCAATTAATTAAACTTTGCAGCAGGCTTCTGCCACAGTGCAGGATGCCGTTGGATCAATAATCTCTCTCCTGAGATGTGGCTGGCCCTGACCGGTGCAGTCATGCCAGCGTGGGGCTTGACCCCAGAGACAGAGGGTAGGAGAGGGACGGGGGTCCAGGGGGCTGGGGTGCCCAGGCTGCTTAGGGAAGGTGGAGGATGAGGTCATGAAAAGCTCATGGGTGAGAAGTACCAGAGAGAGCAGTTTGAGGCCCTGGCTTTTCTCCCAGGAAGGAAAAAGTTGGGAACTTTGTTGGCTCTTTGTTCATTTGCTTGGGCTGCAGCTGCAAACATCCCCCTGAACCTGAGCCTGATGCTGATCCCAATCCCACAGCTCCAAGCAGCACTGTGATCACAAATTCTTTTCTGAAAATCTTGCTGCCTGCAGTCAGTGGGGTGCAGTCCTTGCAGCTCAGGAGGGTCCCCTGTCCCGCTGCCGGCTCTTCCCCACCCTTCAAAGGCTTCGTTCACCTGCTGCTGGGGACAGCTGGGAGAGGGGAAGCGCCAACTGACTCCTCGTCATCCTCACAGCCCCAAGACGAGCTGTTTACTTCGAAAGCTTTGGGCACAACATAAACTGCCACTGTTTGGAGGAGTCCTGGCAGAAGCCTCGCTATTAGCACAGATTGTAAATCTCTGCCTAATGAAGAGCCTGGCTGGGCCCAAGGCCGGATTTATAAATATATGTAAGATGGAAATCAGCAGTGCCCCTCGGGGCACGCAGAAATGGCAACTGCATGTTCTCCTGCCCGAAAACGCACCATTGCATCAGTTACTGCCAGGAGGAGAAAACTCCCCAAGTTCAGGCGTTTTTTTGGTACCTGGGGAACAACTTTATTGGTCCTGTGCTGTTCATCTTTCAGACACCCTAATAACTCACCCCATCCCAGCAGCCCCGAAGCAGGGCTGGGGAGGTGCAGGCAGGCTGGGAGGGAAGAGGGCTGCTGAGAGCCGTGGTTCCACGGCAGCTCCATCAGCCCCTGGCAGCTATTGAAGGGAGTGTTTGGGTGGGGAAGGCGGACAGGCTCTGCCCCTAGCCAGGGTGCATGTCCAGGGGCTGGGCCCAGGTGGATATGGGGGTTTCTGGGGTATCTGGATCCAGCCAAGGGCCAGCAGCACGAACAAGCCCACGGAGCTTCTTGCGTCTTACTACAATGACCTTTTCCTCCCAGAGTTGTCCTGTGTTAAGGTAAATGATGTGACTGGGGAGTCATCTCTCTTTAAAAAGATCTTCCATTGCACTGCCACAATAGCAACTCTTCCGAAATGCAAGAATGAAAACCAAGGTGAAATGGGTACAGGGGCTGTCCTCCATCAGGGTGTCAAAGCTATTTGACAACTTGGAACTAAATTCAAGCATTTGCAGTTGTCCCTGCTAGCAGAGCTGCAGGCTGGACCACCCCTATCCCAACTCATTGCTGAAAATCACCAGTTGCAGATGGAGAAACGTGTCGCCCCCCTACCATGGGAGCCCCCATGGCTCAGCCGAGCTGCTCTTGTTCCCTTCCTGCTATGGCCAAAGGAGATGCATCACTTCCCAGTCTGACATCCTTTTCCTGGCTGCCCTCAGCGGATGCATCCTCTCCCCTGCGATACCTGGCTAGCAGAGCCGTGGTGTGGTGCTTTCCCACTGAGCCTGTGTCCTGGGGCTCCCAGCCCCTCTTCCCAATGTTGGTGGGAGGTGGCAGCACACAGTGCAGAGGGATGGGAAGCACAGCCGTGTCGGGGGGCTGGGCTGGAAGCGGGACAGGTTTCGCTCACCCTGGTACGGTGCCCTGAGCACTTGGCTGTCCTTCCTTCCAGGCAACCTTTCAGCCCAGATGGAGAGCGCCATAAGGAGTTTTGTTTCCTTCCCAAAACACACGACACACTCTCTGCCTGTCTAACAAGGTGTCTGCGCAGGGCTGCGCTATGTGGTGCAAGGCACAATTGGCTCTGCAGGAATCATTCATGCTCCTTCCCTCAGCCTCTGCAGTGGGGAGCGATGGGGACCTCTCTGCCCCCGCATGCCTCGTATCCAGCTGGAGCAAAGCCGCACACCGAGTCTTGCGCTCGGGGATGTTTTGTGGGTGCATGGCATGCTGTGCCCAGAAGGCACCATGCATCTGCCCTGCAGCAGACGCAGTGCCATCCTGCGCAGATCGTGCAGGGGATAACTCGGCTACACCAGCATTAACCTTGGAGCTGCTGGAGATGTGCACTGCAAAGGGCTGTCAGGAAATGGCAGCGGGGCCAGGCTGTGACTGCCTGAGCTCCCCTGCGGGGTGGCTGCCACCTCAGCACCCTCTCCTTGGCACCAGCACAGCGTGGAGGAGGCTTCAGAGCTGAGGGGAAGGTCCTGGATGGAGCCTGGCTGGGAATGCTCGCCTCCACCTGGGGCTTGTTACTGAGAGCCATTAAAAAGGGCCTGGGCTGCCCCTCCTGGAGATGGAGGGTGGCTGGGTTGGTGCTGTGTGAATGGTGCATAGCTGCGTGCTAGCAGGGCTGGCTTGTGCAGAGGGTTTCTCCATAGCCCAGCCCAGGGGCTGGTGTCCTGGTGTTGGGTGCCAAAGCTCCCCTCTCTGCAGCTGGGTGGGGAGTGAAGGAGAGTTTTGTCAGCAGAGCTGGACTTCCCACCCTGCTTTGTGGCTGGCAATACCCTCAGGTGCTTGCTGGAGTCTCTGCTCCCTTGGCAGGTGGGTGAGGGAGGGAGTGCAGCACACGGGGCTCCTCAGGGCCAGCACGGCAGGGTGGGAGGCCTGGCTGCCTCTCCTGTGTGCCATCTGTGTGAGGGCTGAGCACGGGTGGGGAAAGGCCAGGGAAAACTTGGGGTGCCCAGGTCTGGCTTTTCCCCTTGCTGTAACCGGCATCCAGGGCGGCATGGGACTGTCCCCAGCAAAGCCCTCGGCTTCCCACAGGGCCATGGTGGATTATGCCAGACTGGGGCCAGGGTCTGCACAGGGCGCTCTCCTGCCCAGCCTGGAGCTGTAGAGTTTCAGTTTGGTGCCACCTCCCTGGGGTGATCCCTTTCCCTAGGCGTATCTGCAAATGGCTTGTTATAAAACACAGCTGCAAATGTCTTAAACCCCTCTTTTATTTCTAAAAATAGCCCTGCTTGGCCCTCAGGAGGTTCAGCTGTCATGGCCCCCATCTCTTCCCGGTGGCAGATGTGATGGGAGCTGGAGGGATCGCTTGCATCCTGGCTGGTCCCTGCTGCCCTCGCCAGCCCAAGGAAGATGAGGCAGCGCCTCTCTAAGGTCAGATTCATCCCATGGGACAAGTGCTTGGTTTTGAGGGGAGGGTGGTTTCTGATCCCAACGACCTGCCTGTTGCATCCCTGTGCAAAAGGACTGATTTGAGACCCAGCAAAAGGCTAATGAAGGCTAAGGAGAGAAGCAGCGCTGTGCTGTTTAAGCCCCCTGTCATAAAAGCAGCGTTTTGCACCGACATCTTTAACACATTTGTACCTCTTGCTATGGCAGAGCCTGTGTGCTGCCCCAGGCTTGATTAGGGCTCACTGATGACTGCACGCATTGCCCGTGGTGAATGCAAAGCACGCGCGTGGCTCCAGTGCTGCCCAGAGTTGTTTGTCTTTCTGCCCGCGTGCCAAAATCATCCCCAAGCACATATCTACATGCCCTGGCGTGGGTGCTGCAAGCTGCTTTTTCGGCAAAAGCCTTAGGGATTGGGATGGGGAAGAGGGTCTGAGCACAGCAGGAGCAGGCGTGGGGAGGGGGTGGCAGCTGTGGGGACGCCCGGGCACTGGGGCAAGCCAGTGCTGACAGAGGGAGGAGCTGCCAGCCGGGATTTCTCCAGAGCTTAAAAGCCGACTTCACATCCTCTGCTATGAAACACAGCCATGATTTTTGCTTTACAAGTGTGATTGCTTATAACAGCATGAAATTACAGCCAGAACTGATCAGCCTGGCAGCAGATAAGGGAAGCTGTCAAGTGTGGCAGTGTGTTATTACACAGGGGGATCGAAAGGAGGGAGGCTGGAAGCCCCTAGACAAGCCAGCTCTAGGGCGAGCTGCCTCTCCAGTCTATCCCAGATGGATGATGGTGGTGTTCCCCGGGGCCATGGCTCCACTCGCCGCTGCTGGATTAGACCTGGCAGTAATGGAGATGGGGAGGCTGGAAAGGGCTGCGCAAGACGTGCACTCAGAAAGACTCAAATTTGGAATAAATATGTGGCCTGCCCAGTCCAAAGCACCCTCAGTTTCTCATTTGGGGGACTCCAGCTCTGCGTGCCCTGGTTGTAATGATTTTGTGTTAATTAGCATTGGCCCCTTGGCAGTGCTGGTGCATGCCCCTGTTGCAGACTGAAAGATGCTTCCGTGCAAGCTCCTCTCGAGCTCTTATTTTGAGCAAGTAATGAATTACCGTTCAGCAACTCGGGCCCTCAGATGAGCCATACAGCTGCTGGGGCTTTGCGTAGGGGTGCGAGGTGCAGAGCCAGAGAAACCCCTTCCAGCCCCATGGTCTGGGACTTGCCCCTTTGATTCTGAATATGGCCCATAGCCAGGGACAGTGACAAATTAACCTGGCTTCTGCTGACATCCACTGGGAAAAATGTAGGTCTGGGGATGAAGTTATTGCTGTTTCAAGTAAAGTGCTAATTCTGCAGGAGTTAGATGTAATCACCATTTCCATAATTACCTGGAGAGGGGGAGCTGTAAGCCTGCGATGTAAAGTTATGCATAGAGGCACAGGTCAGCTGCGTGCGAGCCCAGAAGAGCAGAGCTTGAATGTGTGCACGTATGGATGTTCATATACTGTGTGTGTGAGCACAGAGACGCCTGCAAGTGTCCCCATCATGTATGAACTTGTGCAATGTGTCCTGACCGCTCACAGGGCCTGGCCCTGGCAGGTTGTGTGTTGGGCTATGTGCACTTGAGGGTGTGATGGGGTGATCACTGGGCACGATGACACACAGCCCTGGGTCATGGAGACCTTCCCCAGCTGGATGTGTGGCTTCCTGGGTCTGAGGACGATGAGAGGATGAGCTGTATAAGCCTTTGCACGTGGAACAAAGGGCTTGAGCGTGTAACACCAATAATGTAATGTCTGTAACTATGGACAGTGATTTTTCTCGTATGGATCTCCAAAAATTAAGATTTTCGTAAAGCCTTTGCATTTGCTTCCTTTTCTGTACATGTGGTGGCAGATTTGTGCAGTGTACATGCCCCTACTTAGTGCTGTCTCTGTTCTGTGCCTGCAAAGCCCTCCGTGATCATCAAACGTTCCCCTGTGTGCAAGACCCCACGTATGATGCTCTCCAACATCCTCGAAGAGCCTTTCTGCCCAAGGCAGGGGCTGCCTCTTGGATTAGCTCCAGGGTCCCATTCCCCTTCTTCCCAAGAGCTGGTAAAAGCCCTGATGGCACAAGAGAGCTGAAGGGGAGGGGCAGCGTGGGGGGGATTGCTGCCCTGAATGCCTTCAGCTCTGGGCAGGAATGGAGGGGGCTGCACACCTTTGCCCCTGTTTGCTGGCTCCTGGTGGGTCCTCTCCTGCTTTCCCTCTTGGTGAGCTCCTCTTGTGCAAAGGCCACTGCCTGCCCCAGCGCCTTGAGGAACATCTCGGTGGCTGTTGCAAAGCCTGGCTGTTGGCAAAAGGGGCTGCACAGGACCCCTGAACCTCAAGAACGTGCTGGCTCGATGTGGTCGATCTCTCTGCCCTGCAGCTGGTGGGGACAGGCTGTTCGGGGCAGCACTGCCTGTTGGACTGGGACAAGCCCAGGAGCTTGTGCTCCAGCCCTGCTGCACCAGTGTGAGTACTCGTGAGCTGAGCCAGGCCCTGCTCCTGGCGTGCCGGGGCACTGCCGATGGTGCGGGGGGCTGGAGGAGGTCTCGTGCAATGCCAGCCATGCTGCACAACTACTTAACAGGCTTTTACAAGCAAAGGCTGGCACCAGGGCAGGTGGGAGCTCCCCATGCCCTGGGCAAGGCTGCTCCTGCATTCTGCAAAACTGAGCGCTCATTTGAACGAAGCTATTTGGGGATTGCTGAGCCTGCGCTTCAAGGATGTTATGGAGCGAGGCTTGTGTGCTGTCACAAATTTCTATTTACACATGAACTTGCAATGGTGTGTGGTCCCTGCGGCTGTTGTCTTCAGGGTGCAGTGCCAGGCTCCACACCGGAGAACCGTGTTGCTATCAATGCTGTTCTGTGCAAGCTTCCTCTCGGCTCACAGCCATGTCCCACACCTCCTTTAAAAAACAGTCATTCCTGGCATTTTCTCACTTTCATAAGCTCTTTTCCACTCCAGAAAAAAAGGTCTCAATTTACTCATCGCTGCTCTAATTCCAATTGCAAACTGTGGGTGTTGATCAGAGGTGGGTTAGCGAGATCCAGGAAGTATTCCTGGTGGAACGAACGGTGGTTTCCAGCAGAAATGCCTGTGTGTGCTGGGTGGGATTGATTTCATGGTGCAGAAGCCACCTGTCAGGCAGCCCCTGCCTGTCCTCCTGCAGTGCGCAACACTGTGGAAAATGCACTTATTCGCATATTAGACCAATTCTCTGCTGTTCAAGCCTTCCAGGTATTTCTGGTCCCTCCCCATCTTGCCATCTGCTTTCATCCCCTTTCATCCCACTGCCCTTGCGCCTTCCCATTTCCTTCCCTTCCCACAGTGTTTTTCAAGAGAGAAAATAAACAAGCCGAGGGATGGCACGGGGCTGGTACCACTGCGGGGCTGGGGGATCATTTACCGAGAGACTGCACTGTGTCAGCCTGACCTTTTCAGTATGCAGCCTTGAACGGCCCTAGCAGAGGCTGCTTTTTGTTGCACACAGCTTTCCCCGCAGCACTGGCATTACCAAAAAGGGGGCACGGCTGGAAAGGTGGCCCGTCCTCGGGGTCTGGATGAATGGTCTCTGCTCAGAAAGCCTTGAGTGATGTGGCATAGCAGCGGATGCCTTTCTGGGACCGGTCATGCTGTTGGTGGGACGAGGCACTGTGCTGCACCCCAAGTCGCAGAGGTGAGGGGCTGGGGGGG
>VZTL01073723.1:5947-17003 GCA_013400535.1 Scopus umbretta | reverse complement strand
TGGGGGGGGGGGCTCAGTGCGACGCTGCTCTGGGAAGCAGTCGGTGCCTCTGCCTTTGCCTTCAGACACTGACGGATCCCCGTGACTGATGGCTGAGTCTTTCACCCTGAACCATGCTGATAGCTTAAAAAAAAACCCCAGTGATGGATAGTCTCATTAAACAGGGGTGCACTGCGAGGGAGAGGAACAGATGACTTATTGCCTTTCCTATAGGCTTTGCTGGCAGCGTGAGGCACAGTTCATTCCTTCTTCCCCGAAGCCAGGGGAAACAGCAGGCATGTTCAACAGCCCCAGCGCGGGCAGCTTGCAGGCTCAGTGCACGAGGGTCCCCACGGCACCAGGAGGAGATGCCAGGCAGGGGCTGGGGTGCAGCACAGGGCTCAGGTGCCTGTTGCAGGCAGGTCACTGTCTCCCCACAGCTGAGAGCAGTGCTTCATTTCCAGCTCTGCCCAGCAGGAGCCGGTGAGATGATCCAAAGCAGGATGATCCCAGCTGATCCGTGACTGTGCTCACAAGGCAAATGAAAGGACTCGACTAGGGCAGTGGCAAGTTGGAAACGCAAGCCAGTGGTGCCCTCCCAGCTTCCCACGATGCAAAACAGCTTCAGTGCACGCAGGTGGCATTGGCGCCGGACTCAGTGGCTGTATATCCACTCATCAGCTGGCCGTGCAACGTCTGCTGGCCATGGCTGCTGCTGCAGACCCACCGGCTGCAGGGGTCCGGGCTGCGCAGGGGCTGTCGCGGGGCTGGCAACGTGCCTGCAGCCAGGGATGTCATGGGGCTGGCAGCGTGCCTGCAGCCAGGGATGACACCTCACTGTGCGGGAGAGCCGTCTCTGTGCTCGAACACTCATGGTTATTTCATACCCATGTGCTCACAGTGTGGATATCTGACAAGGTGATGATCCAATGCATGAGTGGGAGGTATGTTGACTTTTCTTTCTGGGATCATGTTTATTTTCTTGGCACGCTTCAAGAATTTCTGTTGTAGGGGTGTAGAGGATGAGCAGGCTGTCCCCAGGGGAGCCTGGATGCAGGTTTCAGCAGGGGGTCGTGGCTACAGGGATTCTTTGTGAGTGGCCCCTGAGTGGAGATTGACTCTGCTCTGCGTCACTGCTGGGCTTTTGCCTGCTTGTCTGGGATGCTCTGGGGCTCTTGGCCTTGGTGGACCAGAGACACCATTTTGATTAACTCAGGTTTGCTTGGTCTTGAAGCAAGAAGTTAACGGGAAAGCGAGAGCTTGAGCAGTGAAAGGTTCTTGGCCATATTAGAAGGAAGATTTTCAGTCTCCAGCTGGCTGTGGGATCGAGGACTGCATTAGTATTGACCTCAGGTATGGCGAGCAGCAGAAATTTCCTAACTCAGCACAAAGCCGTGCTCAACTCTAAATCTCACCTAATACAGCATGCATCGATAGCACCTGCCTTGCAGGAGTGTTTAGGGGCTTGATTAATCCATGTCTGCAAAAATGCATTCGTACCCGGAGATGAACAATGCTCCATCAGTATGAAGAACAATTATGGTTGTTAATTGTGCATCATGCACAAACGTGGCATCTGTAATCCATCTTGCGCAAAACAAATGTTCTGCTGAGCAGGATCCCAGCTCCTCAGCTCTGGTCTCGGAGAGGGAGCGAGAGGGCCTGCCTCCAAGCTGGGCTGGGAAAAACAAAGCTCCCCTGGCCCCTCAGCCTGGGCAGCAGGCTTTGTGCATGGGGGTAAGCAGCAGCGAGGGAGCGCCGGTGGGTCCCTGGGGAGGGCTTCTTGTAGCAGCGTGGCAGGAGCACTGTGCAGGGCAGGACAAGGGCTGGCATCCACCAGCCCCGGTGCAGAGGAGCTCTGACCGGCTCATCGCTGCGTTTCCCAGTTCCCTGAAGCTGTGAGGTCCTTACGCTGCAGCTCTGCCCCAGCACAGCAACTCGGCCCTGTGTTTGGCTTAAGTCGGAAAGAACAGGAGCTGGTTGTAAAGTCTCACGCCACTTGTGGGAATGAATTATCCAGGAAAAATGCAGGCTCTTCCCTTCTGTGGGCTCCTGAACTGGTTCAGCTTTGATACGCTTTTTCTGCAAGTGAGCAGAGCCAAAGTGAACGTGAAATCAGCACTGCCTTCCCCCAGGAGTTCTTTCTCTTTAGGCTTCACTTGATGTTGTAATGATCCAATCAATCTCAAGAGGCTCCAAATACTTATTAATTAATGCAATGATTGGGTGATTTGGCCGTCATTGCAGCTGTCTTTCACAGGAAGAAAGAAAAGCATATTCCTTTCTTATTTTTTCTAATGCCTGGCTTTCTGATGGCATGCTGCTCCTCCACCGCAGAACACAATGTAAAAGCAGGGTGACTCACAGTCAAGGATTTGTATTCAATATCAGTTCAGATTACATTAGCTTTGCCTAATGCCTTAGCAATAAAGTGCCTCTTCATTGTATAGCTGCAATTCATTTCAGCTCCTGGGTTGGTACAGAACAAACATCAGTCATGCTGCAACATGTGTGCCCTGCAACGGGAGCAAGCGGTGGATGTTTGCTGGCCTTGGGAGGCGGTGGAGGACACAGCCCGGGCGCTGCCTTGCCTCCCGCTCCTGGCAGGAGCTCTGTGCTGGCTCCTGCTGCTGCCCGGTGTGCTCTGATGGCAGACGAGCTCTTTAACGAGGGCAGTTTTTAAAGCCATCAGTTAAAACCCAGGACAGAGATGTCTGTCTGTGGAGGAGACTGGCCAGGCAGAGTCACGCTAGGGATGCACTGGTGGCAAGACCCCTCATTATCCGTTTGTACAGCCGTAAAACCTGCCCAGGGCTGCAGGCTGGCCTGCTATTTCAAACAGGAGGACAGCTGAAAGCTGTTCCCCAGACGAGGTGTGTTACCCCAGCTCAGCCCTGGTGCTGGGCGCTGTGCTCCAGAAGCAGTTTCTTTAATCCCCTTGTAACAAGCTGCAGGTCCTGGAGCAGCGTTTCAGCCCCTCGCTTCTCCGTGGCCGTGCTCCCCGCAGCGCCCAGGCTGCGCCTGCTGCCTCGCAGCAGTGAACAAGGGCCTTTGCTGGGGTTTGAAGCCATCCGAGTCCCCGGAGCCCTGCTCTCCTGCCAGCCTGGCTCGGCTGCGTGGGCCGTGCAGGAGAGCGGCAGGTCCCTGAGCCGATGGCGTGCAGGTCACTTCCCTGCTGCAAACGCTCTTCTCTCCCCCCCTAGCCAGCCCTGCCTTGGCTCCGGGTGCCTTTCCCACCAGTGCTTCTCCCCTGTGTGCAAGTGCCTTTGCAGAATAAAAGACACGCAGAAAAAAAGCAGCAAAGACTGCTGAAAGCACAGTTAATTCTGTGTTTCTGCACTGGCTGCAGATGCTTGGCGAAGGTTTCTTGTGCTGGGGCTTTGGCAGCTCAGCGCTGCCGGTAGAGCCGAGAGCAAGGGCGAGGGGACAGCCAGGATTTCTCTTTTTAGTGGGGATGCAAAGGTCTAGGAAAATGGAGCATTTTCCTTTGATGCCCTTGTGGGACCCAATGATGATTCACACGGACAGCGGTGAGTAAGAGTCTTCTCTTTATTTACTTGATGACTTCTTGATGCTGGTGTGAAACACCGAGGAGGAGGAGGAGCAGGTCCACAAAGACCTTTCTGGAACACTTCCACAAGGACCCGGCTCTGGTGAGAGGAGGGGTGAGCAAGTCATCAATCATTTACGAACCTCCCCCGTGCAGGGCAGAGGTCCCCAGCCTGCCTCGTGCAGAGGCACCGGTCTCGTCAAAAGAGGAAACTGGCTTCTGCCTCACTCAAAGAAACTGCCAGAGATCTTCCTTATTGCTGAAGAAACACCCCCCCCGCACGTCCTCCTGTGTTGTGGTAGGTGTTGAGTGGTCTCATCTTGTTTGTTTGTCACCCAGCCAGGAAGCAGGAGTGACGCCATTTGCACAACACGAGTAGCAAGCCATGAGTAATCCCAGCTGAGCTCTCTGTGGGCGTCCCCTGACCTGGAAATCATCCACGGCCACAGTCTGGTGAATACCCACAAATGTCAAAGTCACCTACCTGAACGGGGAGCCCGGTGCTGAGCCGTCCAGCAGGTGACACACGAAATCCCACACAACATGGAGATGAAGAGCATGACTCCAGGACTGGGCTGGGACGGGTGGCCCTGGGATGGGATTGTTAAGGCCAGCGTTAGCTGAGTGACGTGGTCTCTACTAATTAGCCTATGCAGCACTAACACATGCTCCTGCTAACAGCATCCCCGGGGGGCTGGGTCCCCGGGCCAGACTGCTGGTGTCAGCAGGCAGGGAACAGAGCTGTCCTGCTTGCACACTGCGCTGAGCTGGTAATGATGCTGCAGTTGACTGGAGACATCGTCAGGGGTGACATAAAATTGCTGAGAACACCTCAGGCTTGCGGCCCTGCGATTGCAAGCAAGGATGGATTAATGCCAGCGCCGGGCGCTGCAGCAGCAGCGGAGGCATGCCTGGCCGGGACGGAGGTGCTCCTCGCTGCTCTGCTCTGGTTGCCAAGCCAGAGCCCTGGGGGACGCACTCTTGTCTGCCACGCATCTCTGCCTTCCCTCAGAGGGTGTCTTGGCCGCCCCTCGCAGACGGCGTGCGCCGGTGGGGCAGGCGTGCCAGCAGCCACAGGGAGAGCCGCGAGGACTTCGCAGGGCGGGGAGTTCCCCCGGTGCTTCCCGGGCTGCCTTTGCTGACGGGGATGGGAGCGGGGATCCCTGAGCAGCGGCACTGCCTTGATCTCCCAGCAAATGCAGCATTACTCCCGCTAAGGAGCTTAAGCCATAGGGCCCAATGCTAAAACTTTTAGCACCGGCAGCAGTGTCCTTGATGCCAAGGGTGCTTCTGTGGGATTAAGAAACAGCTTGATCTCTTGGACATTCTTGCTTTCCTGCAAAGTTCGGGTGTTGCTGGAAAGCAGGTCAAGAGCTGCATTTGCTGGGACTGCTGGCGAGCCAGTGTCCCACGGGAGCAGGGGGATCTGGGTTACTTGGTAAATTAACTGCCATCCAAGAAAAAATACATTTTAATACAATTCAAGGCAATGTTGCAATCTAGAGACAGAAAATATAGGCCATGCTTACAAAATGGGAGGCTGCGTCCCAGAAAACATCAAATGTGAAAATAATTTAGAGGCTGTAGGAAAAAAGCAACTCAACAGGCACTCTTGGAGCTGCACTTTATGGTACACTTCTAACGCTCGCTCCGTGCTGGCGCAAACAGCCCTGGTGCGGCTGTGGTGTGTGGCTGGGGGTGCTTTTGCTGCGGTCCTGCCGTGCTTGTGGGCCCGAGGGGAATATTCCAGGCAGATCTGGGAGCTGTGGTTAATTAAAGAGGGGTTTAGGCAAACAGGAGAGGGTGAATAAAAGAAGCAGGAAAATTCTTTGAGGTCTGGAAAAATGCCTCTCAGAGATGAGGCGGGAGTGTGGTCCGTGTGGTTTAGCAAAAGGAGGATCCAGAGGTGCCTTGAATCCACTGTGCAAAAACCTTCTCTGGGATTAAGCGGGCTCTGAAAGGGCCCTTTAATCTAACAGGGAAAAACATAACAAGAACTAATGACTGGAAGCTGGAGCCAGACACATTTAAATTAGAACAAAGGACACATTTCTAATAGCGAGGGTAATTAACCACTGGAACAAATTATCAAGGGGAAGTGGTGCTTTCTCCATCTCTTGAAGTTTTCAAATTAAGACGGGATGTTTTTTTCCGAGAAGAAGCTTTAGTCGAACACAAATAACTGGGCTCCGTTCAGCAGCAACTGGAGGAATTTAAGTGCCCGTGCTCAAAGGTCAGCCCAGACCCTGCAGAATCCCTCTGGCCTAAAAATCTGCGTAACCACGTTCTGATGAGACTGGTGGAAACTTTAAGGCAAAGCAAGGTTCAAGCCACTGCCATAGGCTGGAGGAGAAGAGGCATTTCCCAGCACTGGCCCCGTCTTCAGCGAAACCAGGACTGCTGGTCCTGCCAGTGTCCCTGCTTTTATCCTTGCCACCCACGGGGCATTTCCTTTGCCTTGTGTAAAATGGTGCCCTGTACAAAATTTGAAGTTAGAGAGCGGTCTGGATGCGGCCCCAGGGTATCTTGCTCTGTGTGATGGGGCTGCAGCTCTCTGGTGTAAAACCACCCTGGCTATGGAACCCCATCCAAGCTGGGGCTCTCATTGCAGGACTATATATATATATACATGTATATACATATGCAGCCTGGCGAGTGGCTGCTCCTTGGCCACGCTGACAGCCCTCCAGCAGTGCTGGTAGCTGGGGAGGTGCAGCTAGGGACGGGCAGCATGCGGGAGCCCGGGGAGGTCGCGGGATGCTCCTGGCAGGGGCTGCTGCAGCGCAGTTGCAGAGGCCATGCCCGATGCGAAGTCATCCCTGCCTGTGTTTCGTGTCAAACAGCTTAACCCTTCCCGTGAGCTGGGGCTGATCTGGGCAGGGAAGTCAATCAGAGCCACTCCGTAGAGCTATGGTCCGGTAATTACTCCGTGATTAAATAAAAACGTAATTCCTTCAACACCTCCGCACTCCTGCTTTATTGCACAAGAGCCCACACAAGGAATTAATGTTTAAATAATGGCTTTCCTCCCCAGGAGCAGACTCCAAAATAGGAAGGAATATATTAAATGCTCTGTCCTACGTATGGGAACGAGCAGCTCCTTGCTGTGGGGCTGGGCTGGGATGCCGGGGGCCGCGGGGGCCACAGTGCAGCATTCACTGGGAGCTTCCCAGTGATCTGTATCTCCGTGTCTTCTGCCCTCTCTGGATGTGGCCAAGGGGTCCCCACAGGCAGAACACGTGGGTGCAGCCCTCCCAACCACCGCCCAGGCACCTCTGCACTGGGCTGTCAGCCGGTGCAAGGTGCCGTCTGCGATGCAATGCCAGCTCACGCCGGCTTGGAGACTGCCTGGTAATTTTTGCAATTCAGATATAAGTTTTATGACTAGAGGAGTGCAGAGAATTTCAGCCGCTAGCTGCACTGATTTTCTAAGTTGTCCATCTTTTTATATCAGCAGGTGCCAGCTGAGCGTATCTTGTGAAGAATAGTCTCTCCCTGTAAAGGGCAATGCTGTTTTCAACCTCTTTATTAAACCAAGCACAATTCTGTGCAATAGCAGAGATGAAGAAGAGCCCCTGATAAGCGGGACTAGCCATTTCCCCGAGTTTCCAATCTCCTTGGTTACAGTAACTCCACACAACACACAATACAAATGCAGTTTTGGAGACCAGGCTGTTAGCAGCAGCTCCTCAGCTAGAGAGTTTGAATCCCAAGATTTGAGAGATTCCCCATCTGGATGCCTCTCGCTGCCTCGTACCACCATGCAGGGACCCCGGGGAATTGGTGATGGTGCTGGACTGGATGGGTGCTCTGCAGAGGAGGGTACTGTGCAGGTGCTCATGCTCGTTTTGCAGAGGTGGCTGAGCCCCACAGTTGGACCAGAGCCGATGGACTCTGTGCAATCCCGGTTACCACCAGCTGCCATTGGAGGTAGTGCATGGGGTTGGTTTTCAATCAACCTCAGCCATGTCAGGGAAGAGGATTGTGTTGGACAAAAGCAGCTCTCTTTGCACGTCTCTGCAGAGTCTGCTCTTCCATGGCCACAGCAAGGAAGCTGTGATGAGCTATGTGCTCATCATCCCACTCTTCCCACGGGAGTGGGAGCCTTATTTTCCCCAGTGCGGGGCAGGAGCTGCATGTCTGGTGGCAGCACCATGTCCATACAGCACCGCTGGAGATGCTCCTGCAAAGTCCCTGCACCCAAACATGAGGATTTGGTTTGAATTGACCTCACCCATCCTTGCTGCTCCTGAAGACAGACCAGGCTTTGCCCAGAAACTACCGGTCTCCAGTGCTTCCTCGTCTGCACCCCTGTGTCACGCACAGGCTGCAGGCAGTACTCACAGTGAGGTGAGATTTAGGAATCTGTTAAGATTTCACAGAATTTGTGTGTTTAATGTGTCCTAAAAGTGAACTTGTTTATTTTTACTATTGGAGTTATCAACAGCAAACCCCAGCCTAAAGCCGAAGCCAGGAGGTAGTGTAGGAGAGGGATCCAAAGAGGGTTTGAAGCCAGACATACTGCGAAGGAGAGTGACGGGTGCAGGACATCTCTCAGCTGCCTCCCCAGAAAGGAGGGGAGTTTTCCCCTAGCAAAACCTGCTCTGATTTCCAGGAGCCATGCACAGACACCTTATCCCTGGGCTGGGGCAGGGAGAGGAGCTGCAGCCTCCGCCTTGGCACATGCGGGAAGGGATTTCAGTGCAGAAGCCCAAAGCCATCGGCTCCTTCCCCGCAGCTTTACTGCTGGGCAGGGATTTAGGCTAAGCCCAGCAGCAGAAGGAGCCAAAAGCTATCCTGTAACAAGTCTTCAGAGGCCTTGAGAGCAGCAGGAGGACCTGGACCTGCAAAGTCAAAGTGGTCACCCCTGCGCAGCTGCTGCTAACGCTCCTAATCTGCCTGCAATCCCCACGGATTTGCTCGCTGGGCTGAGGGGAATAGCCCTGTCATGCCCTGTGCGGGTGAGGGTACCACCACCTCTGGAAGCAGCGGGTGGGGGAGCCTGGCTGGAGGGCTGCCGGGTGCCCCCAGCAATCGCTCGTCATTACAGCACCGTGGCACAGCAGAGCGGTCGTGCTGCACCAAGGGCAGGAGGCCATGGCTGCGGGGGGATTGCTCTGCGTGTTTCTCAGTTAATCTCTATAGAAGTGAAAGCCAGAACTTCTGCCCTCCCTCCTGCGCACTCTCTTGCTACAGTTATTTAGCAGTATTAGCACCGGTTATGAAATCGGCTCTGGGATAGAGAAGCGCAGCCTGGGCAGCTCCCGTGGCACCTGCGCAGAGATTTCTCTGGAGCCGGGATCTCTTGGCTGTGCCCCCTGGGACCATCCCCATGACTGTGCCTGTCCCACAGCCCTGCCCTGGCAGGAACAGACCCCGACGTGGGAGACTCAGCACAGCCCGAGGAGCAGGATGGGGCATTTGGGCCATTTCCATGCAGGAACAATGAAGTCCTGTGCAGAGTATCCAGGGCTTCTGCTATCAGATGGCTGAAGTAAGAAGAGGAGATTTCTGGCAGGAATCCCCCTGGTAGCATCACTGCAGGGCTGAGCAGAAGCAGTTCCTCCTGCGTTAATGGCCTCATCCTTGACGTGGAGCTGGGTGCTGTTAATAGGCAGCAGCGCGCACCATGGATGCACCAGCCTGGGCTGGAGCAGAGCTCGCTGGCTCCATCCTCCCACACCACTCTGGGAGAACATCCCCTCTGTGCCCCACATTTCCACTTGCCACGCTAATTATAATCACCGCATAATTCCTGAGCAACCTCCCCGCTGTGCTGTATTATTCATTGGGAAGCAGACAGGCTAGCGCAGCCCAGACAAGCTGCTCTGAGGTATTAACAAGACAAAGGATTAATTGGCTGTTGGGAGCTGCTGAACAGAGAATACGCTGCCTGTTATACCTGGCATGGGACTACGCCAACCAGCACAGGGCTCAATTTGCTTCAGCCCTCACCCGGCACCTCATGTGAAGCGCAGGAGGGTGTTGCTCGGAGCTCCGGTGCGCCGGGGAGGTGTAGGTGTAGTGCTGCTATCGAGGAGACGCAGCTCCAGGACCGTGCTGTGCTGATGCTCTACAAGCAAATGCTTTCTCAGGTCCTGCATTACCCTGCGGCTGTGCAGGGCTGGGCATGGCCTTGCTGCAGCATCCTTGGTGCCCGAGCCATCAGCTCCTTGCCCATTTCCGAGTTTCCTCAGTGCAGCCACGTTAGCACCTTCCAGCTGGGAAATGAGTGTTGGTCCCAGGGCTCCCCAGCTCCTTGCTAAAAACAGCCCCTACGAGAGGGGAGCATGCCAGGCTGGTGTAAAATGTAAAATAAAGGGTGCTCAGAAGCCTTTCTCACCCTGCAACCCGGCGCTGGGTGCAGGGTCTGTCACAGGACTGCCCCGGGAGCGGCAGGGGACAGTGGCAGGTGACGGGCAGCTCCCTTTGTGAGCCAGGTTCGTCACATAGCTGCCATCTTCTATGATCCGAGCGGCTTAAATGCAAGCAGGGGCTATTTTCCCTGTTGACCCTGCATCCATAATGTGCCCATGGTGTCTTGTGCAACTGATGCTGGCTCGGCAGTGTCACGCAGGGCACGGCAGCCCCGCATGCCTGTGAGGGGTTACTGTCATGCCAACACATGCGCAGCCAACCTGTGACAGCCATTAGTAATGCGATCCACTAGCTGGTCAAAGCCTTCTGTAGCTATGGTAATGAACTAACATAATTCACAATTATAATGTCAAATTTAAACCTAGGGCTTGTGCAAAAAGATAAAAATATCTCTTTGCTCATGGGATCTCAGTATTATTTGCTTAGCTATATTGGAAGCTAAATGCTCTCACTAACATCAAGCGATCGCTCCGAGATTAAACACTTTTCTTCCATTTATGTACGTTTCACCCTTTTATAGTTTTATTAAAATGCTGGCTGCACTTTCAATTAAGCGAATCCCTTCTGCAATTGTAAGCATGTTTCGTATGAATAAATAATTTAATTTGCGGGGTGTTTTGGGCTCAAAACCGCAACTGGCGACATCAATGCAAAGACGCTTGAAGGGTGCAGAGCTGGCAGTCCCCCCTGCGCCTCCCTTGTAGCAGGGGGGAGCTGGGCATTGCCGCTGGTGGGGCTGCCAGCCGCTGCCTCACCGCGCTCGGGGAAAACGGGCAGAAACCGCAGAGCGAAGTGCTTGAGGTCTTTACTGGATGCACACCTCCACGCATCTGGTCTGCGCCACCAGCTCTGCCCTTCAAACCAGGGCGCCCACGGCGGGGGGGGAGGGAGGCTCATCGGCACAGCCCGCAGCTCCCCTTCCCACCCACCTTCGTCCCCCTTTGTCATCGGCCATCTATCACGGTAATAATACTTGACACCTTTCATCTGAGGATCCCAAAGCCCTCTGCAAATATTAATTAATTATCAAAGCTGCACAGCTTGCGCTCTGTGAAACTCACAGTCATCATTTCACTGAATTTCACATGAAAAAAATCTGTCTGTTTTCTGCCATTTCTTAACCTCCAAATGTTGCTTTCTTGGCACTTT
>VZTL01073719.1:0-18675 GCA_013400535.1 Scopus umbretta | reverse complement strand
ATTAAAAAAAAAAAAGTTTGTTTAGTATGGAAATGGAGACACCATCTTTAGTGAAAAAGGCCTATTTGCTCTCCTCAGAGGAGACAGCAGCCTCCTTTAGGCAGCTTCTTATACAGAATGTAGCTTCATAAGACTAGATTGCAAAACAATCCAACAGGAGACTGTGGAAGGATTGCCATTTAGTGAGGAACTGTGAAAGAATTCTGACTGATGTGAAATGTCATGACACATTTGAAAGAATAAGCAAAACAAAATAATCCATGGAAAAATCAACATAGTAAAGCAGAAGGAATACTATGATGCAGACTTTCTGTCCTTCTGGTTATGGGAATGCTAATTCTAGGAACTACAAATCCTACTTTTGACAAGAACAGGTAAAGTTTCCAAAGGCGGACCTTTAGTTTTTTTTCTGTGAATGCAATTCAAGTAGAGGCAGATACTGCAGTTTTCAAAGAAAAGTGTCTGTTCAAATTTGATTCTAATTGAATGGTGATGAGTTTACAAAGCAAAAAAGCAGAGTGGTTTTACCTGAACTCAACCATCTGGCTTCAGAAGGACTGTTAGAAACTACTCCACATATACTCAGCTTCTACATTCTCCCACTGTGAGAAACTGCTCATATTTCTACTCCTACAGCTGTTGAGAATGCACACTAATATTTAGACCTTCCATCCCCCAGCCACAAGAGACAAAGCAAGGGTCATAGTATTCTACAGCAATTTTTACTGTTTGATAATCACTTAGGCAGAAACTGGTAATGAAGCTTGGATTAGGCCTCTGGTAACTCTTTACTTCAAAAATCACCTAGTTTAACTCCATAATTGCACAGTATTCTATTAGAATGCACTTCAGTACTCATTATTTTATCACTGTGAATTGCTTTTGTATTTGATGATACCTATAAGAAAAAAACTATAAGGATATTTTAAAGATATAGTGGTATCCGAGAGCAGCAGCAGCTCTGTAACCTTATCCACTTTAGTAAATGAACTGGTGTGCACTCTTTGACCAATTACTGTGATAAGCTCTTTCTGAGCACCAAGAAACAGGCAGATGGCATTCTTAAGTACTTGATGGAATTTTTGAGAATAAAGAGAACATTCTATTAGCTCCCTACTTCCTACTATTTCTGGAGTCACTGGGTCTCATCAACAATGCAACAAGACAATTTCTATGCAGTGTGAAAGAAGGTGGATTTAGGGTTCAAAAAAACACTAATTCTGGCAAGAATCCCAATTTACAGTCTTCATGATCAAAAATACTAAAATACACTTCAAAGTAATAACAGTACACAGTGATATAATTATCATTAGTGCTGTGGAATCCGACTAATTTGTCAGCCTTAGTGCTACTACCTAATGTAAACTACTTAAACACCTGAAAATCCCTTTTGTCTAGCTTAAATTACATGTTTGAAGCTTAAACCATTGGTAAATTACTTAAATTTGGTGAACATTCACTTGCTCCAAAGCAGAGATGGAAATTTGAGGGCTATGAACTGTGTTCAACAATCCTTTACGGATATTTGTTATCTGTTTGCCAAAACACTAATGATTCAGTGATGCAAGACATTAATCACATGTTTACCTATAGAAGATGCTGATTTGACACTGCACTGGTTCTCGGTTTTTCAAACAGAAGCATGAATTCTGCACCACCACTAATAACGTAGCACTATAGGCAAGATATATCCTCTTCACTGAGCCCAGTTTCTTCATATAGGTGTCTAATACTAAATGCTTATTTTCAGCATCAAAGAACTTTCTGAGGTGCTGAAAAAAAAACCAGGGTTTTGAATCAAAATTGTCTATATAAAATGTCTCCAAAGAGAAACTACTTAAACACCAAAATCTGTATTTAACTAACCACAGGCTTCTGTGTGCACTCAACTGGCAGATGCCTATAACCCAGACATACGCAAGGACAGGTCCAACCTAAATAAAATCAGATACAGGTCTTAACATCATAGTTTGACAATTTTTTTTTTCCCCAATAATCTTTTTACATGTATTATAGCCTTATAGATTTGCCTTTCAGCTACAATTCTGATAAAGGAAAATGTTTTGGTTAGGGCCCAGTTCTGAAGTCAGTTTTGCCTATTGCAGAAACACTTCAATTTTACTGCTTATTTGCTTTAATCAGGCATACCATAAAAAGATCTTTTTAGCCATACTGCTAGTGGTGTGAACTCTCCCTTGAATCATCCGACTCTTTGAGCAACTCCAGATTACGCTGGACTGTCTCAGCCTTAGCTGGCTATTGTAGCTGTATTAAAATACAATCAGAGAAAGCAGCTTTTTGTTTTTTTTATGTTGCAGACACAATGCAGTACGACTGACTTTGTTGCTATTGACTAGTAACATTAGGTCACCTAAGTGAAAGCCAGAGGATCTGGATAGCTCACATCATGTTCAAACATGGAGAGAAAAACCCAGAAAAGTCTTACTTAAGCATACCTATATTCATACCTGTCTACACTATCTACTCTTGTTGATCTCTCTTACAACATGCACATTTCAGTCTCTGTGGAATAGGCTCCCAGACAAATAGTTGAAGAACTTCATAAATATGCCACTGCAAAATGCCAAAGTTTCAAAATGGGTGAACCAGCAAACTGGATATAATAACTGAACAACTTCAGCACAACTGAAAAATGATGTGGAAAGTATATTCAGTCTTTCTTGCTGCAGTTAATTAAACAATTGTGACTGTGCTCTACATCCAACTAAAAGAGGGCATCTTAAAACAAGCCCTCAGCATGAATTACCTTCAGATAGTTCAAAAAACTTACAGCACTTGGGAGTTAATTTCTAACTTTCTCAAATTTAGCACATGCATATAAGTTCTTGTATGCTTTGATCTTTTCCTTTGCAAGATAGGGGCTGATATTATACTGCACAATTTCTAAAAGAAAAATTAAAGGAAATTAAAGGCACCACTAAAACATGGATTTTTTTTTTTTTTTGGTGCTAAAAGAACTCAAATAGGGATAAAACATCTCTTTGGCTCAAAATGGAACTGATCAATTGTTCAACAGTTGGAATTCATGTAGTCTTATTTAATGATGTGTTCTAATGGCAGCCTTTTTATGCTTCATTTCCCAATGGCAATATACAATGACACAGAGGAAAAGCTATGTAATGTACTGTAACAATATCATGGATTGATGCTAAGATTTAAGAGAAAGAAAGTAGTGCCAAACTGTTAAACATTTCTAAGGAAGCAGACTGATAGATGGGTGGTCTGTGCAAACTAACCCCTAGTGGATACAATATGCATTCTTCTGTAGCTGCACAAGCACATACACTTGCACTTGAAAACAAATTAATTTCAGCCATTGGGGGCTTGCTTTTCAAGAGCAATACTGAGAAGTTTTAGAGGCATGGCTATGCACACGTGATCATCTGTAAGATGTTCACAAGTGCACACATTAATAAAATTCCATTTCCACATTTGGATATTCATCTAAAATTATCTGACTTGCTAGCTACTACCAACATTTCAGTGTGGGTACAATATGAAAGACCAGTCTATTACAAAAAGAAAAGCTCCTGATACTTGTGGGGCATTTCCAGAAGGCGGCTGAATTAACCAAAACTACAGACAATAAAAATCTTTATCTGTTAAACTCAAGACATGTAAACTCTTAAAATAAGAGGAATATGTAGAAAGATTCAGGCACTTCCAATAAAGGTGGGTGTTTACTTTCTAAACCTATGTATAAAAACAAACAAAAAAAATCAAACTGTTGATGCTAGACTTTAACAAGCTAAAAAACTTGACAAACAAAAGGAAAGATCCAAGGTATAAATCTTTTAAGTGGCGAAATGTGTACTCAAGAATACTAGTTAACTCTGTACACAGATACAATAAATGACTTATACTGCAGTAGGTCCATACTCAAAGGTTCGTACATTCATATAGTGAGCACTATCAAGGAACCTGACGTCCTATTGCAATGACCAATGACTATCACATGGATAATCTTAATTCATTTCTTTTTCTTAAACCTGATGCTGTTCTTTAAAGGCCTTTCCCCTTTGAAATAGCATGCATCAACCACTCCTGCATCTTGCATGACATTTTGATCCCTTGATAGAAGCCAAGCATTTACTGCTCTTTGCTCAGAAGGGCACACTTATTTTGACTATGCAAAAAATTAGCTTTCTGCCATTAGCCAAGTATGATCACTTTCCTCTGCAGAGGTACATAAAGTCTTACAGTTCTTTTAGTGTCTGCTTTCCCTTTAGGCTGCCTCTTTTTCATCCCTGCCAACTGAAGAAAGTAGTATGCATTTTCATATCCTCGAATAAAGTAAAAATTCAACTTCTTAACTACATGTGTCTCTATAGTAATGAAAGGTGGACACCTTCCTGAGCCCTTGTGTCAGACATGCATACATTATGTGTACTGACTTTGAAGCACATCAGTCCATTTGTGTAATTGAATAGCCCACAAGTAGTAATGAGTTTTTACTGTTTTTACTGTGAAACTGCAAAATTAATTAACCCTTTGATAAATCAGTTGTACCACATAACAAAGAAGTCTCACATTTTGTGTAGAAAATGAGTTTATTTTTTTATTTGAGTCCTAATTGGCCATTAAGAGAAAGATGCATTCTCCTTTATCAGTCTTATATTTATATAACATGCTCCCATTTTAAATCTCTCTAAAGAGATCATCACTCAAAGTCACAGTACATTTAACTAACAGTTTCATTTCAGCCTAAGATCTAAAGGAACTAACATATTTATTAAAGCATTTTGATCCTTCAGAGACAGATTAATAAGAAGCTTGTGACAGTTCAGCATGATAAAATGAGTCAATAAACAGAAATGCGTGCTGACATTAGATATACTGATCCACAAATAATACAATACATATTTGGTTTGTCACAAAGAAAAATCACTTGAAAAAGCCATTGGCATGATTAAATACTTTCTGCTATCTCACAATTTCTATATTCTATAGAAGTTTTCCTTACAAATTCCCTTGAAAATAAACCCAGAAAGTCTTTCTTATACATAAGGAAATCACAGCTTTGTATGATATCAGTATGGAATAATGAGTCATCAAAATGCAGCATAAAATGGTTTTGAATATTGTACGGATTTTTGGGGTAAAAATAGAGCACTAGATGCCAGAAATGTTAAGTGTTCATTCACTATAAAACAGATGTTCAGGCTTGCCTGACTAGCTGTCATTTACCTATGAATTATTATTGTATCATGCATTTGTTTTACAGTAACACCTCAGAAATTCAAACTATTTAATGAGGTTGTCAGTAACAAGAGGGGCTTGAGATTTAGACTTTAGACTCCTTTTCTGCCCACCAACTTTCTGTATTAGAATTAGAGCCTAAGAATCTAAACATAACTTTACTTCTCAAATAATCCAGACGAATAATGGTTATCATACTCTAATGAGCAGATGTCACGACCCAGCAGCCAGAAGCGACATTTAACACAGTTCACTAATTTCATTATCGATATAAACATTACCCGAGCTATCAGTACACTTTAGAGACAAACCCAAAATATGGGCATGCGTAGGCGATTAGTGTCATTACGCCTAGTTTTTACACATAGGACAAATGCAAGAACCAGAAAGAACAGGAAGACTTTAGACTGCATGATCAGACAGTGGTAAATGCTGTCATATTCTTGTGATTTAAAAAAAAAAAAAAAAATCATTCTTCCTCTGTCCCTGTTCTTGTCCATTCATCAATTCATATCATGTAAAGGTGAAGCTTGGGAAACACATATACACAAACATGCTGCACACACATTTCAGCTACTAAACACTGAATAATGGAGTCAATGGTTTTCTCATTTTCACTGTTTTTACATCAGTGCTGCCAAATGACTTTCCTGATGTCCATTACAATTTACGATGCGAGAGAATACTAAAACTAATTTATACTAATAAATGTGAATGGCTCCATTAACATTGATACATATTCTAGTTTACACTACCAAAGAATCCATGCTGGTATACTTAGAGCAATTTCAGAGTATTGCCTAATGAAGATAAAAGGTCATCATGAAAACTAGCAGTGAAGGAAAGTTTACAGTAGCCATCCCAAGGTTTCAACTGCTGTACATAAAACTTAATGTAGTGTACTGCATTATACAATAATGCTTAAAATAATGACTCCTGAGACTCTGGTTATAATGACCCTGGATCTAAATGTGATAATAACTTGTCTTAATACATTTTTTCCTCCAGTCATTACTTCCTAATCTACTTTTTCTCTCTCTTCATCCGATCCATCTGACTGATGGGACTTTATACATAGGAGGAACTGGAATGCACCCTAAAAGTTGCTCATCACTTCACACAATGAGATTTGTGCTTGCTTTCTCTAACATGGATGTAACTGTACCAGTTAATCATACTACATTGAAATACCTACCATGTAAAAAAACAATACACAGCAAACTGTAAGAAGCAACAATAAATTTAGTGGCAGAGAATAAATACACAAGATAATTAAAATCCTGTAAGATCATTTCAGTTTTCTTCATTAACCAATGTTTTTGAAATCAGCCTGAAACAAATACCAAATTCATAATCGAGAACCTTACCTTACTGCATTTATTTTTTCATCAGAGCATTCAGGGGATAACAGATAGCCTAGAAGGTGCTGACCTGATGTTGGCATACAAACCAAACTGCCTTAAGTGAGTACAGGTGTGTCACTAGGGACAATCTTTGGCCCAAACCAGAGCCATTTAATTTGGAAGGCTCATTTCTTACCATCACCTTGAGAAAGAGAATACAGCAAAGCCAGAGCTGTTCAGACCTTACAAAGCATGCTTGCTCCATGCCCATGTATTACCAATCATTATAAGCACCTTTGCTACCTAAGTTTCAGCTCAGATACATCTCACCATATTCTGTCTAGTCAAATGTGCATCTTGAAGAAAGAAATTATATCCCCACAGTTTCAATACAAAGGTTGCGGCATTATTTTTTTTTCTTCAGGTACAATATGGCAACAGTATTTTACAAAGTTTAAATTTAAGATTATATTTCATCCAGTCACTTCATCCCAGGAACCAGAGCTGTTACATGCAGTTAGCAGTATCAAAAGCTTGTCAATAACAATTAAGTAAACTTTACCTTTCAGAAGGTGGTAAAAATGTAACTTCTGGAATTTCTTGAAACCTTCTTCACCTGGGAATGGGTATAATTTGCTGTCTATATTCTCTCTTCTTTTGGTAGTCATGCAATGAATTTCTTCATACATAGATGTCCTAAGTTTGGAAAGGAAAAGCTGTAAGCCATGGAAACTCTAAAGTGTCTTTTCGAATAGCAGAAACCAGATCCTGTCCTAAACAATAGGAAGATGCACTCCAGAATTACTTTCCTGTATTTTTTTTTTTTAATTAACTTTTGCTTCCAAAATACTTATGCTGTCTTCAAATCCTTCACTCCAATGACTGGAAATATTCTGGTATATTTTATTGTCTTCTCACAATGGCATAGAAAATTAGAGATTTTAAAACTAAGAGATAGTGTCTCATACTTTAGATACAACTTTAAAAAGTTGAAAATTATTACCCTAACAAGTTAAATTAAGAAAACAGGATGGTAGTATTAACATTATGCATATTTATTGTAATAAACATATTTCTCTACACAGCTACTTATAGAATTCCCTTCTCTATAATATCTCAGTAGTGCACAATGCTAATTAATACACCCTTCCAATATCCCAGTTGAAAGTCTTGCTCTCTATACATACACATTTAAGAAACAGACAGATAAAAGGGTCTGATCCAAAGTCAACTGCAGCTAATGCAAAAAGTCCTGCTAGTCCCATTGACAATTCCTCAACTGCACCGTACTCATAATTAAAAGCAGATGGGTGCTGAAAAGCTAGCCCCAGTAACTAACACATAACCCCGGGTCACATAATGAGTCTGGCTCTGATCTGAGAATGGAACTCAAAATCTACTGAATTTCTACCCAGGGATTTAATCACAAAACTACTATTCTTAATTTAAAATCAAGAGGTCTTGAAAGAAATATTAGTAAGGTGCTAATTTTTCACTTCAGGGGAATATATCATTACTCAGCTAACCAGCTTTTTTTTATTTCAGACCAAATAGGAAACCAAAGTTCTTTGCTATTGTGTTAATTAAGGATTTTTATTCATACCTCTAAGCAATATACTAACCTCTAAATGATATTCCAACTGTAGCCTGAACAGGAATAAAACTAAAATACAATTAAGGTTTGCAGATCTGCCTATATTGTAGCTTTCTAACTGTAACCTTTCCACCCTGTTCTGTAATTAGTGAACCAGCTCGTAAGTTCTCCAGACACAGGCATTTGTGTAAAGCTCAAAGCTTCTTTGCAAACTCTAGAACAACCACCCCAAGAAAGTAAAACTATTCAGAACCAGAGAAACAGCAATACTACATACATCTGCCTACCTGTCTCCCTTTTGTGGCAAATGAGATTTCCCCCCCGCCCCTTTCTTATCAGGCCACAGCTTTTAAGCAGATAGGCCTTTTTACCTTTCAAATTTCTCACACAGTCCTATTCTTAAAAAAACCCAAACCCATACATGTCTTTTTATTTCATGTTTCACACTCAGCAGAATAAACGAGATGTGCATCCCTTTTGAACACAGCTACAGACAAAACCCACTTCCCTCACACCTCAGCTCCTTTGGAAGAGAACTGAAAGAAGGACCAGTACCTTCTGCAAGGAGGATGCAAGAGCAAGACTTACCTGAAAACATTACAAGCCACACACGGGACCGAACATGCAACCACCATCTATATATTTCTCTGGCAGCCTGTGAAACCAGGGCTTTTGGGTCAGGAATCCAAGCTCCTTTGTTTCTCCAGACTCTGCAGCCTGTCGCTAGGGATCCACAAACCAACTCCCACAGGGCAGAGGCTTACCAAAAGCCAAACAAATATCTGCTATAACATTTGGGGGCCCCAGCTGCCTACCTCTCCCCCACAGCAGTGCATGCCCCCAGCCACCACCGCCCCCTGCGGCAGCACACCCTCCCCAGGCACGCTGCAGCCACACATCAGCCAGGAACAGAGCACTTACAGTCTGCTAGACTAAAAGACAGTCATCTGGATCCAGGGCACTGATGCTTGCAGGTATGGCCAAAGGCTCTA
Source organism: Scopus umbretta (assembly GCA_013400535.1). NCBI lineage: Eukaryota > Metazoa > Chordata > Aves > Pelecaniformes > Scopidae > Scopus > Scopus umbretta. The sequence continues at coordinate 9,526 of VZTL01073719.1, read as the reverse complement.
CAGCCAAGCCACAAGAGGCCCTAACTCAGCAAGGACTAGGCTAGTTGAGCTAGCTTAGAACCAAAAGAAACCCCTGCCAGCCCCCAGGAGCACCCACAAAGACCATTATTTTTTTATTACCAGCCTGTGAGGTAATGAGGTAAACAGCAACAACTGCTTGGGGTAGGAGAACCATACTTTCCCTCAAAGTAGAGCCAGCTGGTGCACAGCTGAGCTGGAGCTGCACCTGAGGGAATGGGGCCAGCACTTCCCCACAGGCTCCAGCCAGCTCCCCTTTCCCCCAGCAGAGTGAGGGCTACTAGTACAGGCAACCTCTACCCTGTCCCTCAGAGCTTTTTGGGGTTTGACTTCCACCCTTTTATGTCCTGTTTCCTCTGCCTCTGCAGCTATAAATCCTGGAGGGAGAGACTAGACTAATTTTTGCCCAGAAAGAGAGAGCAGCTAGCTGAGGTAAGTCTGAGAGGGTTTTCCCTCAGGGAAGGGGGAGGCAGAGGCTACTTGGCCAGCTGTAATTTCAGTTAGTGCTCTGCTTAGAGTATATTGATTAAGCAAAAATTCAGGTGATATTTTAGATTTAATTGAGAAAAAAAAAAAAAAAGCACGTAGGAGCTATTCTTCAGCAGGGCTAGGCTGTGGTAAAGGCAGTACTGTCAAACAGGTTTGCTGCAGCTAGAGTAGAGCAGATATTACCCTGGCAGTTATTTTGCTGTGATGGGAAATGTATGAGAGAGCTTTGTCTGGAATATTGTTTCTTATGGGGTGTTTGCTGGCCTCCTGAGGGACAGGGGTGTATAAATCACCCCAAGGACAAAATGAAAATTCAAGGGTGATTTTGGTGGGGGATGCTGTATGTGGATAGCATTGCCAGGTTGCAAAATTTGTGTGAGCAAGCAGGCCATGTCACTGGAGCAAAACTCACCCTAGTTTGTCACCCTTTATACATCACTGTTATGAGAAAGTGATATAAAGAAGATGATTTTTCTGGCCATTTAATATCAACCCTTTGCTCACCCTGACAGTGCTCCTCAGAAGCACTTGGCCTGTCATACACTGCACCAGGTTTGTGACATTTGTATAAAATACATGTTTATGATCAGAATGCAGCACTTATACATAATTGCTTCACAAAATCTAGCAATTAAAAAAAATTCCCAACAAGCAATTCTGAGAATACATTAAGAATGTATTCTCTGGTTTTTGTTTTGTTCAGAATAAACCTTTTCTTTGCCTTTCACACAGAGCTTTTAGAATACACTTGAGTTATACTTTCATACTGTTCTCCAGAACCTGAGAGCCAGCAATATAAGGATTTTTAAATTGAAGCTGGGATTCTCAAATAATCTTAAGAGCCTGAGAACTGGGACCGTAGGAGAAATAAACATCAGCAATCTAAATATTGTGAGTGTGGTAACGCTGAACAGGGATAAACCAGAGATTTGTAGGTGAACAGGATAAAAAGAAGAAAACATAAGAAGAAAATAAAAAGAAAAATTAAATAGACTGAAAGTTACATTTTTAACTTGTTGATTAGCTAAAAAGTCAAAGTGGGAAGTTACCAATGAAATGTAAGGGGAGAACTGAGGCAAGCATTTTATTTGGGGAGGCAAAACAGCTTATTATCAGAGTAGGTGAGAAGTGGGTCATTGTTATAATCAAAAGATAGGTGTCTGTGCCAGGCTATTTGACTTAATTGCGACTGTTGTTTGACCACTTAAACTGTTTTTGTCACCAGGTTGGATATCTGCTTGTATCTCTGAGAAAACAAGTTCCTTAAATCGCCCTTTCTTTGCTGTCTCTAATTGCAAACGAAGTATAACAGAAATCAGATCAAAGCATATCATGTTGACGATGTGCCTGCAATGTTAACAAAGGAATAAAAATTCTACCCAGATCTAGGAGAAAGGTGTTAAAAACACATACTTTTTTGGTTTTGTTTGGTTGGGTTTTTTGTAAACAAAGATATGTTTGCTGAATTTGTGGGTTTATGCAAGCTGTTCTTTCAAACCTGTCCATATGCCATTTGAATTTATGGTAAGAACTGGAAAAGCAGGAGTACCCATTCCCCACGTACAGGCAAAGCAGATCTCTAGCAGGCTGCTATATTCTGTGTGGCATCTATAACCAAGATTTTGTCATCAATCAGCACTAATGAAATAAGTTCTGGATAAATGAGAAAACTTTTAAAATATTAATACAGCCATCATTGCGTGAGGCTTTGATTTTACAAAACCAGCTCTTGATAATACTTCTTTCTGAGGAAACCACCACATATCCAGGCCAGTTATCTTAGCCTAACATAATTGTTTTTATATGACTTTTTTTATATGACTGAAAGTACTGCTCAAACAGCACTTGTACAATCAATTGTATTGATCTTCAGATAGAAATTATCCACTTTTGTCCATCCATGATTTAATGGCAGCGGTGCAAAATGTAAGGGATTTTCCAAGGTTCAATATTCTTATCATGGATTTTTTAAAATCATCAAAACCCGGGTGTTTCATTCTATGCACCTTTAGATCAGCTATTGGAAAGTAACTCGAGTCTTGAATGGGTGTCCCGAGGCAAAGACCCCTGTCAAAGGTGAGGACAGTAGATGAGAACTGTCTGAGCAGCCTAGAGACAGGTCCTCCAGAACTCTGCCTGCAGCTTTTTGATTGATTTGCTATAATTGCCTAGACAAATGATCTGGTTGTCAGTTCACCTGACTATAAAATTACAATAGTAAAGGTCTTCAGAAATTGTTTGTGTGAACTTTAATGATTTAATGCTTTTAAAGTACTTGAAGAGCTTTTGGTGTGTCTACTGCAGTATTTTAAAAGCATAATTATATTATTTGTATTAAATATATAATTGTTTATAGGAATGATATGTTGTCTGAGACAAGCACTGAGATATAATATGATTTAACTTTTACTTTACACAGTAGATCTCCTTTTTTTGTACTCAGCTCTTTTGCTATTCATTTGATAATTTTCCATATGTGAACAATGTGATTCACTATATGTCAAAATAAAACTAAATTTGCTTGGTAGGAGAATAAAAAGGAAACGATACTTCAGGCAGAGGCCCTGGTGTTAGACTAATTGGACTAGTTTATTTTATACTATTTTACTGTTAGAAGGGTTTGAAGAAGCAAAATTTTGATCTTTTGTCCAGACAACTTCATTTTCCATTGTTTTTACACCTTTTCAGAGTGATTTCTAAGGAAAGAGGACTGCACCACATGAGATGCTTCATATTTAGGAATCAGCATACATATTGATCATAATATGGTTGGCCTGTGTAAACTTGCATCTGATGAATGCGAATAACCCCCCTTTCAAATACTAACATGAGCCAAAAGTCGGCTTGGTGATCTGATGAGGCACTGACAAATTCACATCCTAACCTAAATGACATTTGTCACACTGAAGTAGAAACAATTATTAATAATTTTCATTTCATTAGGAGCACTACAATGAAATGTCAACAAGTTTAAAAGTGTAGCAGAAGTGTACAAATTAATTTTGATTTTCTGAAGTGTAATTATTTTTGTAAGTACCACACTGTGTAATCACTTTTGGCGCTATTACTTGTGCAATCAATAATACTTAAATATACTTAGCTGTTTTCAAATATGGTTTCCTAAGGTCACCCCTTACTGGTGAGGATGCTTTGGTGGAAAAATGCAAGGGATCATTTTCCAACTGGTCAAAGATGTAGGGAAATATTAAAAAGCCATTTACATAGATTTCTATTTTTTTGTATTGATTGCCATAAAGGGTGTTTGATAAGCACACACTTTTGATATGCAGGAAAGACTGTCACGACTTTCATTGCAAGTCCATTTTTGTACACCGGATGGCAGCATTAGCCCTCTCTCATATGCGTGCACCTCCTGGGGCTCATCCTACTTTGCAAATGCAACCTGACTGCAGAGTTAATTATATTCCCTTGAGCCAGGCAGTCAGGCCAGATTTGGCCTCACATTAGCCAGATGAATGGTTGGTAATCATCTAGAGAAGTACATCGTTCCCACAAGCTTCGCCAGCCCTCAAATGCCAGCATTTGTAATAATTCACAAGCTTGTAATGCTTGAATACAGAAAGACCACAAGAAGAAGTATCTTGATGTCTTGATGGAAAGTTAGTTTTCAACCTTGTGGCTTAAGACCTATGCAATTTTGACTGACAGTCTGATAGGTACGCATTCATGTTTGGACAGTACCATTAACAGCATTTCGCTCGTGTATTTGTTTATTATTTTATCAGTTTTCTGGAGCTCTCCAAGATCAATTGCTCTGGGAACATCTGCAACACTATTGCAGCAGGATAGGAACAGAGAAGGTTGATGGTTCAGCCCATTAGTAGCAGCTTCCCAGGCTGACAGTATTTAAGTTGGTTTCTGGAATCAACAACAGGCCCTTGAAGAATTAGTATTATTATGTAGCTTGCGTGGGTCCTGGAGTCTCTTGCTATAACCTGGCTTCCAACCCTAGTTTAACTTCACCTGGAGAATTGTGTCAATGACTTATCTGTATTGGAACATATCACTTAGAAGCAAAGTTGATGTAACCATAGCTAGGAATGGAAGAATGTACTTAAACTACTAAAATTGCAGATTCCCCTATTAAAATTGAAAAACAATAAAAATAGAGTTTCTCTGATTGCTAAATTTTCCGTTAATATTAAGGACTGAAATCAGGGCAAGTGACTTTATGCCAGGAAGAAAACAAAGCCTGAAAATGTATAAAAAGAAGGAAGTGTTGTAGCAGTAACATCTCTTGACATCTGTTGCTAAATGTCATTAAAAACAGTAGTTTAGTCATTTATAATAACATGCTAATTTAAGAATGCAGCAGATAAAGCATTTCAGGCACTAACTTATGTAGAGGCTGAATATGCTAAAATCCAGAACAATATTAACATAAAAGAAACAGTACGTACTTTTCCTTGATGTTTCTAGTTTTCTTTCAGAAGTTATTATCTGCATTTGTTATCTATATGGAAGAATGACTTCCTCAGTATGTTGTGGGCAAATTTCTTCTGCTATTTAGTAGCACACTTTTCACATACAGTATAGGGAAATGTAGTTAAAAATTGAGGAACTGCATGTGTGAATGTACCTACTTAGTAATTCTGCCTGAAAATTCCTGTTTGAATAATTCACTTTGGCTAACCTGTGTACAATATATATCCCTGCCTCAGACTTCAGTATTCTGAAATTTCATTTGATTCTTGGGACAATTAAAAACATGAAATTTTTTGCAGATTCTCTAGAGCCCACAATTTCTAGGCAATTGTCCTGGAACTGTGTAACTGGGCTAACTGCCAGGAAGCCAGGTGGGTTTCATTCTGCTTGAAATTGCACCATTCTGCAAAAATGTTTGAATTTTGATGACCCAGCAAATGCTGTTGCAAAGTGTGTTGTTGGAGTTTTAGACTAAACATGAAGTTCATATATTGGTCTGTTTCACCTGATTTGACGTCATTACCAAAGAAAGCTGCTGATACTGATAGACAAATGTTTTAAGCTCTCAGTACTGGTGTATTTTTTGATTGCTATTCAAGCTCTCAATACCTGTGTATTATTTTAGTGTGATTCAAGTGATCATCACCACTATATAACAATGACTCCAGTGTAAAAGAGATAGCAATTGAAAAATCCCTATCATACTTAATCAACTGTATTCCATAGTCTTAGTTCCCCATCAGTCTCATTGGACCCTCTCTGATATACAGAGCAGTGGCCTGTTCTCCTGGTTTCTTGGGAAGAAAATCTGCACAATAAGCCATCACAGGTTCAACTGTTCTGAAATATACATGCAGTTATAAAGTCTTTGGTTTCTCTTCCAGTGTGAGGTAAACATAGAATTTGCTTTAAGTAGACAACTTTTATTAAATAAAACCAAAATTAAATCCCAAAACTAAATGTCTTGCTTGTTTGAAAGTTCTGAGTAACAAATGCATTCAATTGCGTACATCTCTGGTTGAGTCACTGTAAATATGTTCAAAATATTGCAGCAGATAACAATCTTGTGTTACTTCCATTTTGCCAGAAATACTGTTCTAATGAATTACAGCTTAATTTTCATAGGTAATCAGGTTTGGTTAGATACTATGAATATCCAGGATTGTGGGTAATTATCTCAGCTTAACTAGATGGCATTTGGAAGTTACAGTATAACTTGAATTGGATTTTTAATTTTATTTGGATTTTGGGCTTTATTACATGAGCCAAAGCACTCAAGATTAAAGAAAAAGGATATAGTAGATAACATGCTTATTCTTCTAGGAAGCAGCAAAGATAATTCTGTCTTCCTTTACATGGATTGAATATGTTTGTAAGTTTACTTTACTTGCCAGCAGGTGACTGTGTCAACCAAAGAATGTTTTGTGCACTGAAATGTAGTTTAAGGATAATAGGTCTTATTAGTGAATAAAACATTAGAACAGGTTGCCCGGAGAGGTGGTAGATGCCCCATTCCTGGCAGGCTGGACAGGGCTCTGATCGACCAGATCTAGTTGAAGATGTCCCTGCTCATTGCTGGGGGGTTGGACTAGATAACCTTTAAAGGTCCCTTCCAACCCAAACTGTTCTATGATAATAAAATCAGGAACAGTAAACACTGTTTTGTCTGCAGTCTGCCAGCTCGCTGTGGAGAAGATGTCTGAACCATATTCAGTAGATGAAACAGAAGCATTGTTTGTGTGACCTGCTGGGAGGCATCCTAAATCCTATGAAATAATATGAGATTTTTTTTTTTTTTTTGCCACAGAGTATTGTATTTAAAAGGCAGGAACAGTAAGTCAAAATTGGAGAAGAAAAAAAAAATGAAGCAGGCCTTGTCAGCTGCAATTACATCTTCTAGTCACTGAAATATAATATAATTCAATGTCTGTGTTAGCATTCAGCATTGTTAATTCATGGGCGAGTAATTTAGTTGAATTCTCAATGAGAAATTGAATTTGAGGTGACTCAGTAGGAAAATCAGTGTGTTCTATAATTGAATGGAAAATAGTTGAGTTATCGCTGGCAGTGTGCTTGATGTAACAAGCCTTTGTATTGCATGTGCCATGAAGAGACTTAACAGTTCGACAAGTATTACATTTATTTCAGATAATGAAGCACAATAACATGTGGAGTAATTAAGCACTAGAGAAAACTTCATGACCCAAATCAAATGCAAAACCTCCCAATCTAGGCAGAAGCTAGGAAGTATTGATACAAACAATGTTTCAGGTACAGAGTTTCAATTTGGATATAGTTGAGTCTGCCTTGCGATATGAGATGGTTAGACGATGTTTCTAGGTCCTTATCAATTTCTTTTTTACACTTCTGTGGTTGCTGGATTTTACAACATTCACATCGACATCTGGCATGAATTTGAGTGCAAGAAGCAGAGTGAGAAATGTCCTCTGAAAGAGAACTCACCTGACCAAATGGCTGGTAAATGTACTTCTCTCCTTTAGAAGCTGCGTAACAGCACCTTGCTTGTCTTACTCTGGCCTAGCATTCAAACAGCAGAAAACTACCTTCTGCATGATGTGACTGAAACACTTTACAATAGCTGTTCACTTCTGCTTCAAGCATTCTGCTGAGGAAAAGGTGAGGTTCAGCTTTGTCTCATCCAAGTACAAGACAAGGGAACTACCCTTCCAAGGGAACAGGCTTTTGGGGCACTTAATGAATAAATAAGGTTCTATAGTCTGTCTCAAATCTTAAATATGAAGGCTTTTGAAAAGGATTTCATTCTAAACCTGATTTTTTGGTTCAGGCCAAAGATGACTCCCCTAGAACAAATGCTATCAGGGAATACTTAAATTTCTTGATATATCTTTATCTAGGATACCTTTCAGAAAAAGTCCACAGGTGCTATCTGAGCCTCTAGTGAGGCTAGTGGAAGTTGTATATGGTTTGGAGGCTACATGGCTGCAAGAGCATTTTCCGTAGGGGTGTCTCTTCATGAACAGGTGCTAAATCATAACTAGGACCTTTACTCCAAGATGGCTTCCTGCTCAGGGCAGCCTAGATGAGAAGATAGCTTGCTGGCCTTTGCAGAAGCAGCTTTAAGGCTGGAGCAGCCATTGTTTTTGGATTACAGTGATTAGAAATGCATATAAACTTGAACAAACTCAGGAAAGGAATGGCTAAGAGAAATCAACAGAATGGTTCACGTGAGTTGAAAGTCTAGATGTATGTGTGTTTTTACACTAACTGTTTTTTTCTTGAAAAAACTAGGTTTGTAGGATAGTGGACATAAGTATTTTTAGGAAGGTCTTGACTGTTCATCTAAGTAAACTTGTCTATGTAAGTACATTTGCCTTGTCGAGGTTTTTTTTTTTTACTCCAAATGCAACTTTCATAGGCTGGCTGCTTAGACGATTCTCCAAACATAATGGTTAAACTAGTGGTTAAACTAGTAGTATGTTCCCATAGCTTTAAATTTTCCCTAATATCCAAGTTTTTAGCCTAATATCCAAGATCTGTGTTAGTCCTTGGAATGCCAGCCTCTCCACTGTTAAATGTGTGATTGTAAACCTTAGTAGAAAATATACTTAATTCCAAGGCAAATATCATAGCAAACAGGTAATGTGTGACAGCTCATCACAGCTTTTGCAAAGGCATGCAAATAGCAGATGATTATCAATAGCATTACAAGAATTCTTTTGAATGTACAGGTATCTGCATTTTTAATTTGTAAAATGCTTTAAAAAGGATGCTAAAACCTGATTTAAACATAAAAGCAGATGCATTCTTTTGAAAGGGGATTAGAAAGCAAATAATTAATCATACATACCTGAGGATTTATGTAAGCAGCTACTTAAATAAGAATCACAAACTACAAATGCCATCTCTCCACCTATTTTGCATTAAAAAAAGTGTAGATTTGTTTGATAGACAGTACTTGACATCAAAAGAAAAATGCTAAAATATTCTCCTGGTATCTTATAGAAATAAAAATATTCTTAACAAACATACTACATTGTTTTTAACTAGGTGGTAAATGCTTTACAACTATTGGACCTTGTAAACTGTAGTGCTGATTAGGTAAATTAGACTTGGAGTCACTGGAGGCTGTGTAGGCCTCCTACATCAACAAGGTTTGCTTTCTATTCAGTAACAAGTTGGAAATTTGCATGAGGGTCACGAAGAAAAGATTGGCTGGCCTGAACAGGCTTCTAAGTGTTATGGGAAGTGTATAAAACTGACTGGTTTTGACTTCAAGCCAGGTGAAACCAAGTTGATTTCACAGTTATGTTTTCAAATCTGCACATCAAACCAAATTCAAAAGGTCTGGGTCTGAGGGAAGTGAAAGAGAAAAACAATTTTTTGCATGAACAACTACAGGATGAGATCACCAAGAGTCACATATGTTTAATGTTTAGTGCCAGTCTCTACCACATACTGTAACAAAGGTCTATACTCTTTGCTCAGCTGAGTGAGTTTCTAGAAGTTCCTGACTTGAAGTGAATTCCATGGGATAAAGAGTTTTTATGAATAAGGATATGTAATTCTGGCAAGACTTCTACTATTGGAGGGA
>VZTL01073718.1:0-27289 GCA_013400535.1 Scopus umbretta | reverse complement strand
AAAAAAAAAAAAAGAAAATCACCTTGTGTTTGCTCCGCCCTTCCGAGCACAAAAAAAAAGTGTTGTCTCTTGAAGCAGAAGTGTGGAAGGAGGCAGGGCTGGGCTGGGCACAGGGATGGAAAGGGGGGAGCTGGATGTCCAGGGAAGGTTACAGATCTGATAGCACAGGCAGCATGCCCCCAGCCCAGCTCTGACACATGAAAGAGGGTTTTATCCAGCTTGAACACGTTGCCTGCAGCCTCAGTGCAGATCACACGGATTAATGGCTTGAAATTAAGTCTCTGCTCATGCAAAAGAGCAATGTGAGTTTCCAGCAGAACATTTCTCTCCTGGCAGGAGAAAGCAACTGCCATGTGGCATTTGCACAGGGGTCTGCTAGTGGGCAGGCATCTACAGAAGAGCAACTAAATCATTCCTTTCCCAGCTGCAGTAATATTTTTCCCCACTGCATGTTACAGTTGAGCTCCTCTGACTCCCACTACAACAGCTGAAACTCAATGAAGACAAACAAATCAAGAAATGTGTGCTCTGTGCCATCACCTGGATGCCAGATCAGGTCTACCCAAACCAGGATTAGACAGGATGAATCCTCAAAGACCACTTCTACATACCAAGATGTTCAAGAGCTTCACCTTTCTGCTCTGCTAATACCTCCTGGAGCAGTAAGGCCACAGCAGAAAGAGTAATTGCCCTATACAACATACAACGATGTATTGGGTTTGAGTGGCAAGGTTTTGGCGGGGGNGGCAGGACTTGTGACCCCGTGGGCACCCACGCTGGAGCAGTCTGCTCCTGGAGGACTGCACCCCATGGAAGGGACCCACGCTGGAGCAGTTCATGAACTGCAGCCTGTGGGAAGGACCCATGTTGGAGAAGTTCATGGAGGACTGTCTCCTGTGGGAGGGACCCCACGCTGGAGCAGGGGAGGAGTGTGAGGAGTCCTGCCCTGAGGAGGAAGGAGCAGCAGAGACGACGTGCGATGGACAGACTGCAGCCCCCATTTCCCGTCCCCCTGCGCCGCTGGAGGGAGAGAAATCGGGAGTGAAGCTGAGCCTGGGAAGGAAGGAGGGGTGGGGGAAGGTGTGTTACGAATTGTTTTTTATTTCTCATTACCCTACCCTGATTTGATTTGCAATAAATGAAACTGATTTTCCCCTAGTCAAGTCTGTTTTGCCCGTGATGGTAATTGCTGAGTGATCTCTCCCTGTCCTTATCACGATCCATGAGCTTTTCATTATATTTTCTCTCCCCTGTCCAGTTGAGAAGGGGAGTGACAGAGCAGCTTTGGTGGGCACTTGGCATCCAGCCCATGTCAACCCACCACAGGTGATGATTGGTCTTGAGTTGGAGAAACACAGTTGTGTCCTCCTGCTTACACATGTCAGCATTTTTTCCCTGGTATCTGCAGCAAAAAATGCTTACAGTTCTCTGGATGCATCAAAGCTTGGTAGGGTGATGGCTCAGCAAACACTGCCTAAGCAACTCAAAACGTGCCTGTCTACCACAGCTACACCTGCAGGGAACAGTGTGTTTGTCGTAATACCCCCCATCTCTGCCGTAACTCACCTCTGTCCTGGTCTGTGGTGCCCAGGACAGAGGAGCAGCTAAGAGATAGGGAGAAAGGGAGGGCAAGACTTTTCTTTCCCAACCCAGAGAGAGACAAGGTGAAGGATCTACCTGGAAATAGAGTTCCATGCTTATTGAACCCTGAAAGGGCCTCCAGGCACCAAAGACTGTAATACAAAGCCCTTCTCAGCTATTTTGTAGTTAAAGTAGATGGTGAGGAGTAGCAGAGATAGGAGAAAATACACCCAACCCGCTGAAGCAGTTGCATGGACCTTTCCAAACACTAATGATTCCAAAGAGGCTGCCTCCAGCAAGAGAAGAATTTTACAGTGTTTCTTAGGTCATCCAAAGCAGCCCTAAAACCCAGCAATAAGTACACGTTGCCATGTAGAGGCCTGAGCACTGTAAGCAGGAGCCCAATTTCTCTTCCACTTATGCTAAGATTCAAAACCACCCCCAGAAGCCCATGGTAAGAAGCCAGGTGCAGATCTGTGCATCTCCTCAGCTATTCCTGCCACCATCAGGCCACTGAATAAGCCTGGCTGGGGTATTTAAAAGTAACTGCAGGGTATTTAAAAACAACTTTCATTTAAGAAACCATGAGGTGGAAGTGCTGGTGACCAGCATTTGTCGCAGAACAAACAACAAGCTCTTGATGTTCAAGAGCTGAATCCCAAAGGCAAAACGCAATGGCAGGCTCTATTTACCAGGAAGAAATGTCTAATAACAAAGAATGTGCATGATCATTTGGATGCAGTTAAAAGTGTTTTAACAGCTTTCCCCAAAACACAATTCTTACCCAAGGCTGACAGATTTTCTGTTCTTGTCAGACATGGGAACAACAAAGTAGCCTGAGAAAGAGGAGACTCCATGAACTTGCAGACATGATTCTCCTCTGGTTTATGCCAGCAAAAACCAGGAGTAACTGATTTTTCAGACCCAGTGATTTTTCTTCTGCATTAGAGTAAAACTGCAAATGTGGTTTTGCCTTTTCATGGAAGAAGAATAACCATATTCCTGCCTAATACCTTTTAAATTGTGTTTGCACATACCATCCTAGGTACCTGTCAAGAAGAGAACCACGCAGTCAGCACAGCCCTGTAAGCACCAGCACAGGGTTCTTCTCCATTCTCTCCACTGGCTGGGATGCAGTCAGATACATGTTTGTTGTGATTACTTTAATTTTGCCTTCATCAAAAACAGATGAAAACCCTTCCCCAGAGGCTATTGGCAAGGATAGAAATGGGAAATGCAAACAAGTGGTATCTGCTAATAATTACGTTGCATTTCCCAGCTAGTGGTTCCCAGTTGCACCATGGAGCCACGCAGCCATAAGACTGGATCTCAGGATGATGCCTGGGCTGGGCAGTTGCTATTTAATGCCTGGCTATCTCAGCTCTGTTTGCAGTGGTTTGTTTGATTATTTTTTTTTTTATTTTCATTGGTTTTGAACTCCAGGGATGAGCTGGGGAGTTTTTGTGTGTTTGTTTGTTTGTGCTAGGGGGGGTTGTTTTGTGGTTTTTTTTTTTTTTTACAGAGTTCATCTCTGGGATTTAGTGTTTTCCCCAATGACAGGCCTCTTTTACATCAAAAGAGATTTTTCTGCCAGCCTGAATTTATATACCCTGAATCTATTGACTCAATACAGCTGGACCAAGGAGGTCATCCTAAATATTTTTCACCTTTTCCTCTTGCAGAGGGAGATTGAAATAGCAATCAAATATTTATTTTAGATCCCAGCAATCTGACACAGGTGCCTTGGGTTTACCAGGGGCTTTCAAAACTCTACTAAATAAACTCCCAGATATTTTCTTTTTTTCCCCCTTGTTGTATTTGGAAAAACACAGGCTTATGCAGTCCTTTTACAGTGACACTTCCCAAGCTGTTTCTGACTGTTTACTCTCCCTGTAAAGTTTCTTAGAAATGAGGGCATTATAAAGCCTCCCTCCATCATCTCCCCTTCTTCCATTCCTCCTCCCCTCATCCCACCTTCCCATCACTTGCAGATGCCTCAGAACAAACCATATATCATGTGTTTAGCGGCTCTGGGCCATTAAAACCCAGATCTGGTATTAGTGCTGTGGAAATGGAGAGCTTTCATCGCCACTCCAGAGTGGTTTTTTATGGGTAATTGATGGGAAGCCACAGACGGCTGTTGACAGTGCAGAGAGATTAAGCAGTTTACTGCACAGGGGAAGCCTGGCCAGTCCATCCGCCCTGCTTCAGTGGCCAATCTCTAAAGGAATAAATGATGCTCATAAACACATCATTTTTCTCCAAATCATTATGCACTTCCTCGCTACAGCATGGCCTGCAGGCAGGGCCTGATCCAACAGCCACGAAGCCCATGGGAGTTGTTCCTGCCAATCTGGCACAGATGCACAAACCATTTAGAATGAGAATTACTGAAGAGTGGAGGTGTCCAGGGAGGAGCTCCATGAAATTTAGACCCTCAAATGCAAAATTGCAATTAGAAAATGCCAGGTGTTCAGCTTAATCCTCAATGTGCTGGCCCATGATGTTCCCTAGGCATGTGAAGTTGCATCTCTGTGCTCCCAATCCTAGTTTTGAGCTCACTTCAGCCCATTCTTAGTACAAATAGGAAAACAAAGCTGGAGGAATAGTTATCTTCTTTTTACATGGTACCCTACTGCTATGAACACCTGCAGAATCAAATCCAAGATCATCTCCTGTTCAGTGAAATTCATACTGCATTTCCTACCAGAAATACAGAGGATGTTTTCCCACCTCCTCTTTTGCTAAAATCTTGCCATTGCGCAGAAAAGCTTTTAACATAATCAAACCGGAGGAAGATGGAGCAGAAGAAGAAGCAGGAATCCAGTGCTGGGTAATTGGGGCATGCAGGAAAGCAGCCCTGTTCTCCTCAGTTTTACTTTATCGGCTTTACTGCTGCTCCTCATTTAAAATCATGTTAGAGACCAAAATAATAATAAGAAAAAAATAACAGTTACAGATGAAGACTTTCAAGTGCCAGAGAAGATTTGATGGGAAGCTGGATCATAACAGCTCTGCATCATTTGGTGCCTGACTGTCTCTGCAGGATGGGGTTCACTGGGGACTTCTAGAAGTTGGGACCTCGTAGAGGTTTAATGAACAGAGGGGACAAATTCATTCTCCAGAATCCTTTTTTGTCCTCTGATAAATATTGCCCTTGAATTTTATGCTATGCACTCAGCCAGAAAAAAAGCTAATGATCAAGATGTAAACATTTTATTTCCTGTCTCCAAAGCTGAACACAACTTTAACCCTTGCCCAGCAAGCATCAGCAGCTGCCAAGAAAGACTTAAAGGGCAAGCTCCTGGTCCTGCTGAAGTCAATGGGCCTTCTGCCATTGCCTTGGGGCATTTTGGAAAAAAGGAATGAGGAAACCACCAAGGACAGAAACATAACCATCATTAGGTACTCCCCCCCAGTAGATGCAGGCTGCCTGCAAGCAGAGACCCTGCAAGTCAGGAGCCCAAGACATTCAACCTGCAGTCACATTGAGACATTACGTACCAACTGGAATAATTAATTTATCAGACATTTTGTCCTCCAAAAGTGGGCAGTCTAAGGGGAAGTGGATGCTTTGGATGGAACTGGGAGGGTGTTTAGAGGAGAGGTGCCCTGCCTGAGCAGGGTTTCTTTTAAGGTCAGTGGAAATCAATTAAAAGTCAATACTGCTAATGAGGTCTGGTGCAATTCATCTCAGCCTAAAGCAGATGCCTTCAGCTGGCCAGATGTTTCCCACCCTAAACTCCATCAGCTATAAAGGCAGCTGAGGGTGACCAGCTGAGATAGCCTTATATATCTGTAATGAGGGATTTTGATGTGAGATGAATCTGACCCTTTGGGGAGGCAGGGAATTAAACGTGATGTTCAATAGAGAAATTATGACTACTTTAATTTGTCACTCCCTTTTTTCTCTGTAACCACCTGTGGACCACCTACGGATGAAGGGGCTGCGCCAGTGATCATGCAACCAACCGCTTGGAAAAACATTCTTTGGGCTTGGCCAGAAGCCACAGCACTTAGTATAACCCTGAATACAGGATAATGCTGTTGCTTTCACCCTTTCCCAGGCTTTCGAGGATTTTCAGCGTATTGGAGGTTTCAGCAGCTTGCATGTGTACACATTATGGCCATCTTCCCTCCGTCTGCTGTTCTATTCTCAGAGACATCTGAGAGCACAAAGGATGAAAAATGAGCAGCCAAGACACTTAATTCAGTCCCAATCATCAATAATAGAAAGAAGAGGGGAGGGGGAAGCCCTTGTATAATTTAAGCAACTGTTTGCTTAATATTTCTGGTCATGACATTGATTATTCTTAGTAGGTGCAGGATTATGTTTGACCTGAAGGATTTCTTGCTTATTGTGCAACCTCTGAGTCAAGCACTGAGTCCTTCTCTGCCTGTCTTATCCAGATTCCTTTCAATCTTCAAGTCAAGATTGAGCAGCAATTTGGTTTTGTTTACTTGGCCAATTAGGGTCAAGTTAATGAAGCATCGGGTGGAAAACAGCATCTCTTGTTATGTTGCCACAGCAGCAATTACAGTTCTCTTGAAGGAAGGTTAAGGATTTAATTGCAGTGCTTCTTTAGATATAAAAAATGAGCAGAGGTTCTGTCTATAGCTGCTTTGAAGAACTCACTAACCCATCTGGTTTTGTGGGCAACATTTATTGACAACACAGTGGAATAAGTTCATTCTTTATTCAGACCTTGCTGGTGTTTGAGGGAGGGCATGTGTTGGAAAAGCAGGCAGCATCCCTCAGAAAGACAAATTCCGGTAAAGTGATGGATGTGCTTTCTGGAGCTGCTGGCCCTTGGCTACCCAAATCTCAACAAGACTGATGGCCTATTGAGTAAGAAATGCCTCAAGAACAGGCTGAACAATTTAGAGAGCAAGCCCACGATGATCATGTCCTGGCCCTTCAGTGACGGTCAACTGACCAAGGGGAGCAAATGCAGGTGGAGCAACTCGAAGAGCTCTGCTCCATCCTCTCTCTAATCTCCTGTAGAAACCTGGGCTGCTTCAGCTACCACTGGAATGAAATCACTGCAATCTTTACCCTCCCCTCTCTGGGTGCATTTTAACTCTGATGATGACCCTGCCTGGTCAATGACTGCTGCTTAGCTGATGATGACAAGAGCAGACTGTTCTTATTTTACTGCCTGAGCCAAATGCTCTGTTAAACTGGAAGTTGAACTAAGAGTTCATGTTGGGGGCTTCCAGGCATACCAATCTTATGGGATCATTTTAATTAGCAAAAAAATGAGACATCCTGGAAATGCAAATAATTAAAATGGAAAAGAAAAAGCATCATCTGCAGAGGTAGAAGTAACTGAGGTGCCAGGCCAAAGGTAGGAGTCTGGCATGCTGGGTTGTGATACCGTGTGGAAAGAGACCAGCTGTATCACGGGACATTCCCTAAAAGTTGTTGAAAGTACCAGAATTACCCAGTGCGAGTTTATCCTCTACCCATAGAACTTATCCGCTCACCTGCTGATTTGGCTATTGGTGCCAGATTTGAAGGAGAGAACATGGGAGTGGGTGAGCCTCTCTAACCTGAGGAGTTTTTACAGCCAGCAAGGAAAAGTCTTCCGGAGAATCCCCTAAAATGCTGAGTGAGACATTGAGAGGATCAAGCTATCTCATTTTAAACATTAAAAGTACATTGCCTAACCTGGAACATTTGCAAAACTCTTTGTAGAGACTAGCACAAGAAAATCTTACCCTGCAGGTAGCTTTAGAATAGATGAAAAAGCTACACTGTCAGCCCTAAATTACATTTTTCTTCTTCCATCAGCGAAGTCACACCACAGCACTCTGCCAGGGTCATGTAAAGCATGCTGGATGTTTTCTTCACAGAGAAAACTTAACAAAACTGGCTTGGTTTGATTTTGGATTTCTCTGCTCTGGATGTTTCTGACCCAAGAATGATGGAAAAGGCTCCTCTATTTAGAGAGCACTAAGGATTCACCACCTTAAATGTAAGCTTTCTAAAGGTATTTTTAGGTAGATGCTCCAAATTTCTAAATTGCTAGCTAGATAAAAAACAGCATTGTTGGTGACACTAAGCTTCAGTCCAAAGCCCTTGAACTTTCTGTTCTAGCCACCGCAGCTACAGAGAGGAGATTATCCCTTTTCTCTTTGCAGTAGCCTTTGTAATATTTAAGGACTGTTAGAAAGTTCCTCCTCAGTCTTCTCTTCCTGCAGCTCAACAGCCCTGCTTTGGGGAGGGAAAGAAAGGAAGAAGAGGCAGTCCATATTTCCACCCACCACAAAATGCTGCATTAAATAAATCAGGGTCAGAGAAGTGAATGAGCAAGTGAAGTGCCATTGGGCCCAGTGACTTCATCCAAGGCCTTTTGTACCTATTCCTGAAGACAGTCATTAATTATATCATCACATGCTATTTTTTCCTCATGGTCTCTGACTCAGTGCACAAGATGAACCTGCCCTGGGCAGTGATGGAGGCTGTTGCCTGCAGGAGTCTCTTGCATTAAAAAAAAAAACAAAAAAAAAAACACCAAAAAAACCCACCCCCAAACCAAACCAAACAAAAAAAAACCCAGAAAAGAAATAAAAAAGACATGTTCGAAATGAAGAAGATATTTCTGAGCAACTGCAGACAATGTTCTCCCCTGCTTCCTCCTGACACTCAATACATTATAAATGCTCTTTCTCTGCTGAACGGATGGGGAAAGCAGCCTAGGTCCTGCTGAAATTAATGGACTGTGTGGTTTACTTTTATCTGGCAGGTTTTGTTTTTCAGAGGTGGGTAGAAAGCAATTCATTTTTAAATTAAATAGATAAAAAGACATTTCTGAGTTGGGATCAAAAACTATGAAAAAGAAGATCTGCACAGCATGGCCACAGAAATGACCCTCGTCATTTCTTATGTCCACTCCATTTGATGCTGATCTGACTTCACAGTGTGTTAACCATCGGTAGCTATCTCTGCAACGATCTTCATGGTCTAAGCGGTATCAGTCACCTGCGACAGGGACTTACGTTTGCAAGTTACAGGGATGAATCCTCACCTCCAGCTTTCCTCCTCCCTCCCCAGGGAATAAATCTTCTGGGTAATTTTCATAATCATTATATTCTGCTGTAAAATGATATGTAAATAAAATTTCAACATGCTTCCCAAAGCATTTATTGATGTTGATTAATTTCTTGGGGAGTGTAATATTTCTTAAGCTAAGTATCCAGTTTTCATTTCTGTTGTTCGTTTTCATTCTGATACCAAAGGAAAACCTTCCCCAGGATGGAAACTCCGAGCTTAGGCCAGCTCCCTGTGCAGACCCAGCTCCCCTCTCCGAATCTCCCCTTCTCCCGTGAAAGCATCCCTCAACAACCAGGGTGCCTGTCTCCCTAGAGTCGAACTTCACTGGCTCCACCTGAACCCCTCCCAGCCCACGGCCTGATCCCACAGCTGGACCACTCTCACCTCACTCCTACTCTACATCCTCATTTTTACTATAGAAAATCCCATTGCTCCAAATTGCCTCCTGCCACTTGGCTCACTCCAGCACCACCAAGAGCCTCTTGGTCAGTTTTAAACACGTCGGATGCCTCCTTCCAGAGCACTCTGAGCAAATTTGAAATAAGATGTCTCTCCTGCTGGATTTTATTTCTTTGTCAGAAATCGATCCTCTCTTTGCTTTCCCTCACTGTTCTTAACAGAGCTTGAAATTAATGCACTTCTCTGCTGTCTGCCGCCTTTCTCCTCCCTGCTCCATGCCGTGCCACAGCTGCAGAGGGGCCTGATCTCCTCCTGGTTCCTCAGGGTGCCCAGCACAGGGCTCTCCAGGCACTGTGGTTGTCTCAGCTCCTGGGGGACATTTCACCCTGCCCATGGGATGAGAGATCCTATGTCTCGGAGCTTCCAGAGCAGCCGAGATGTGTCTTGAGGATACCTTCTTTGCCCTAAAAGCCCTTGAGGGACAGCAAGGCTGCTTCCTTGCCAACAAACAGCACGATCCTGGATCTCTTTTATGGCCTCAAGGTGCTCTTTCTATCCAAAAGGAGAAATTACTTTGGACGCTGCCGAAAAGACTCACCCCTAGTAGCTCCCGCTTTAGCACACACGGTGCACGTGGTCCAGCGACAGGACCGTGACCGGGGTGCACCTTGTCTCAGCCACTGAACCTGCCCGGGGAAACACACTAGCCCCAAGCTTCTCCTGAGGACCCCTGAGGCAGGATAAACTAAATGCAGAAGAGCAAAGGTCAGTGATAGAAGGAGAATATTTGAGTAAAACTCTCCAGGAGCTGCTGGAGCAGATCAGAATAATACCAAAAAATGCAATTTTCCCTGCAGGAATGACTCCCTGTGCAGTGCATAGGAGCATTTTTGTGCCAAAATACACCCTGGTGCATAGTTTACTCTGCAGTAGTCTTCAAGAGAAAGCACCAGTGTCTGTCCGAGTCACAGAGCTGGGGAACACACTAGCTTCCTTTGGCCTTCCCAAAAAATTATATAATAAGAGGGAGGAAAATCAATTTTCTTTCTTATGCCAGGCAGCATTTCACAGTGACTTCCCTTCCTATAAGCCAGGTCTCCCCAGCTGGGCTGCAAGTCCCATGATGTGGTCTGGCCACACTCCCTGCTATTAACTGCTGTGGGGCTGGCTGTGGAGCAATTGCCCTTTTGTCTCAGGGTGGTGTTTTTAATTCCATTTGGAAAGAATAAAAAGCCATCTCAACCGAAGAGCGCTCTTGCCCATTTTTAGAACCAAAATAAAACCAGGAATAAATTGGCTGGCAATATGAAGTAGAAATTTTCCGTTTTCAGGGAAAAAAAAATGTTCACTCTTTTATTTTAAAAATACCTTGGAAATTGAAATATTTATCTGAAAACACAAAAAGGAGGCTAAAGGAGCTGCAACCAGGGGGCTGGTTGTCACAAGAGATGAGGTCCACTGAGTGGAAATAAGAAACAACGCAAGCCCACCTCCTGTCCAACGCAGCAGCACACGAAGCATGCTCAGATTAGTGAAACTAAATGTTCAGGGTTTGGGGGCCTAGGACTCACACAGCTTTCTGCAGCCCAGGGAGCAGGAGGCGTGTTGGCAAGGAGCATCCTTCCCTTCGTCCTTCACTCTTGGAGGGTGTTCGGCTTGCTTGCCATACTCCCGTGCCTCTTGCCCTGCCACTAGCAGGGATGCTTGTCACAGGCTTGTGATGAATATGCTCCATCTTACCTCTCCCCATTTCCTTTTTCCCCTTTGCAATCTATTTTCCTTCGCTAGGCTGCAGCCAAGAATTTAATGCACTAACATTTTTCTGTTTGTTTGAGTTTACTGTTCCAATCTGTTTACACTTCTCATTGAACATAATGGCTTGAAAGATTAGGAGAGAAGTTAATCAGACCTAGGACCCCAACAAATCTGCTGAAATGCTCCAGTGAGTTCGTTGAGTTTGAAGTATGGATCTGGAAGGACCATGCCAAGCTGTTTGCTTGAAACGTGCTTGTGATGCTGAGTTCACTTCAAAGCAAGTACGTCTGAAATTGCTGGATGCACTCAGCAGGGGACATGTGAAACCAGTGGGGAACTGATGATCAACAGAGCCTACCTCAGAAATATCTGTAGGCTAGAAGGACAGGTTCAAACATCTTCATCAAAATACAGAACACATTTAAGGGCGTAAAAGTGGGCACAGAGGCAGCTGGGATCTGAGGAAAGCGGAGAGGTTATAAATGTAACTGCATCATATTAGCCAATATGTGTAACAGACTGTACAGTATTAATTTGAAGGATGACTGGAAAAGCAATAAAATCCTTAAAATTTCTCCCCGATACCCCCAAAATTAGTCCATACCTGAAAAACACTGACTTTCACAATTCACTTTAATATAAGCAGCTTCTATTAGGAGACACTTGGACACTTACATCCATCCATGCAAGTTCCCCCTGCTTTGCTTTATCTAAAAAAGATTGTTTGTTTTAGATACTTTTTATGCAGACTTTTTTCTTGGCTTCAAGAAGTGTGCTATAGCAGCAAGTTGAAAAGCAAGCATTCTCAATCTCATCACGTTCTTGAGCAGAGAGACACTAGCTGGAGATGGCCAAAAAGCAAATTTGGAAGAAATTCCTTTTTTTTTTTTTTTCCTTTCGCTTGTTGATTTTGGTCCAAATTGAACTGAAACCAATACTATTTTTTTAAATTTATCACTGAGTAGAAACTCCCACGGTTTTGCAGCTGCTCCCGTGAAACTACCGTCCCCGCCAGCTTCACTGAGGATAGAAATGGGAAAGGTTGTGAATGGCACTGAAATGCTGGTGGGGAAGATCCTGCACAGCCCCCAGATCCCCAGCCCTGCCGCAGACCTGCCTGGCCCAGTGGCTACCAGCCTGCAGCTCCCCGTACTCCTGGCCCTTCCGCTAACTGAAAAGAAATTTCACAGAACCTGGCCTTGGGCTTGGCCAAACAAATTTGAAGCTCAGAAGTGTTAAATGAGATAATTGGTGCTGCATGAAATGGTGTTTTTCGTGAGGATACTTGGTTTCGCTGGAGAGTTTTTGACTGGCTCTAACGCAAGCCCTGCCATTGCCAGCTGGGATGAGACTGAACTGGGCTTTTACAAGCAGCTCAAAGCACCTCGTTATGAGAAAGGTTGGAGTGAGATCAGGATAATGGGAAGGATAAAATAATTAAAGCATTGGTGGGACTGTATTAGGAGGGAAGATTAAAAGAATGGAATACCTACAGCGTGGCTAAGCAGCAAGTAGTTTGGAAAGGTGAGAAGAGAGCACGCTGTGCATTTGAAGGCTGCGAGTATACAGAAGGGAAGATTGATTTGGTGGACGCTCCAGGTCCTGAGGGTATCCAGGAAGAGGACGGGCATCTAGAAATGGGGGGGGTAGAAGGCCAACTAATAAGCAGTGCTGGAAAGAACGGACACCATCTCCAGGCAGCATCTCCTCCTCTTGATGCATCTTGGAAGATGTGGCAGCATCCATCCTCCTGTGCCAGGCTGGGGCGGGTGCCAGAGAAAGGACCACTACCCCAACAGCTCTTCCTCATGGCTCCAAAATTAAATATTTATGAAGAGATTCATTAACTGGTCTAGTTTACAGCTGCTTGAATACCTGCACTTGCAGTTCCCTGTGCTGCAGGCATTTTGCAACAGCATAATTCGCCCACTAGCTGCACCCTGTCTGCTGCAGGAAACCTGGTCCTCATCTGTCTTTTCCAGGCCTGCCTTAAGGCTCCACCACCTCCCACTTGTCCATAATAATTTCCTGATACTTCCTAGTTAAATGTCAAGCTGGACTTTCAAGTTGACAGTATGTTTCCTTCAGGTCACATGCACCTTCACCGAGCCACCCGTGGCCAGCATAAGCCTTCTTTTAGAGGAGCCGTGCTGGAGAAGCCACGTGCCCTCTCATCCTCCCAACAGGGCTGCAACTCCTTCGCTCATTAAACTGCAATAGATCCAAACACAAAGAGAATGTGTGCATCATTAGAGCTAAATATGTTTTCTTCTTTGGTTTTGTTTTCTAAGGGATATGTTTGGGGACTTGTATAATGAGGAGCTCGTTGGCAGGGCAGTTAGACAGCTAAAGGCAATGAGGCAAAGAGATATAAAAACAGAATGGATCAACAAGCAACATCCTTGCTGTACAGGAGTGCGGTGATGTCCCCTCACACCTGTACACGTAACAACCATAGTCACAGGAGGTCACAACAATCTGTCTTGCTTAACTGGCTCCATTACGACGGTGCCGGATCATCTCCTGATCCTTCATGTACTCACACGGGGTCCTGGGGAAGGGCAGTGCTATTAATGTGAGCCGAAGGAGACACTGAGCTTCATCCCAGGAAGAGCTCTGTAAGAGTAAAACATTTTTCTGTCTTGAGCTGTGGCAAAAATAGCTGTGAATTAAATAAAACCAATGCAGTTCCTTTTCCTGTGGTGCAGGGGGAGGGATTCAAGCAAGAATCAATCAAAATGCTGCAGTTAGTTTTGGTTTCAGCTTAATTTCTTTTTCCTAGTTTACATAAACTATATATATATATATTATTTATTTATTTATTTATTTATTTATTTATTTTTACCAGAAAGCCCCTAATTCAATGCCCAGAGACTCCTTATTTAAAAACTGAAACGTTTGGACTATGGCAGCATTTTTCTCGAAACAAATTTCAAGTTAAGCAAGGCTTAAAATCTGCCTCTTATGGGTGTCACAAACTGGCATTTTTCAGTATTGACAAAAACAACAAAGGAAAATTCACTGAAAAATTCCTGGTGGCCACAGCCTTCATTTCCATTCTGTGGCTGTTGAATATATCACAGTCGTGCAGAAAGTGTGTTGCAGGGCAAGTGTAGAAGCCTTGGTATTTAAATTGATTAAAGAAACGCTAAACATAGATTTTAAAAAGTCCTAAACACTGCCATATCTTCCCCTTTTCTCTCACTGTCCTGCTTCATGCCAGGGTGCTGCTAGGCACCTTTGGTCATTTGTAGCTAAAAGTCATTTTTAGAAAGATGGAAGCTGGTGTGTGACAATCTGGAGCAATGTCAGCAGTTCCCACGAGCCAAAGTTTATACCATGTGCAACTGGAAGTCTGCAGAACAAGCGGTGGTAACAAAAAATTGGATTGAGGCATCACACTGTAAAACTTAATCTCCCATATAGAGACTTAGTCTACCATAAAAGAAACAGTGCTGGAGGATGTAAGAAAACACAAGACCCTAGGGATGATTTAATGTCCTAAAGACATAAAGACATAAGCCACAGCAATTCAAAAATGAGCTCAGTAACATAGAGGCTATTACATTTCAATTGGTTATGTGTACTCTACATAAAACACAATCAAAACACTTGTTTTTAAAGGATGTAAATGCCTTTCTCAGGCTGAGCAGAAGCAGTGTTACTGATCTAGAATCTTAAATATCATTTTAGGCTTTAAACTTGAGTGATGTTACCTCCATGCAGCCAAACTGCCCAGTGAATCTGGAAAGGACCATGCAAACTTTGTTTCAACAGCATTAATGTGAGACCTGGCAGCTAAGTCAGGAAAACCAGGTTCATTTTCTGTTATAGACTTTGTGCATAGATTGAAAAAAACCCATTTAATTCCTGGCTCTACATTTATGGGCTTTGCTGGCTGGGCTCTGAGTAACTCCTGACTGTCCTGCTTGGAGGCAGGTCCTGTGTGGATTATCCCACCCATCTGGAAGGTTTCTCCAGGTGTTGAGATGACCAGCTGCAGGACTGTCTTTCTAAAAGGAGCAAGCTGGTCATTCAGCAACTTTGAACCCCTCAGCCTGTGACCTTTTCAGGGCAGAGTTTACAAAATTTGCCCCTTTATTGTGCTTTTGTGCACCCCTTTAAAGAGTGGTCCCTGGTCTCCTGTTTGTTTGATGGGGAAGGTCTCCTCAAGACAGGTGACAGAGTCTCCATGGAGGGCCTCCAGGCAAGGAGTTTAGACTCAGAAAGTCCAAAAGGTAGTTGTTGAAGTTAGGAAAGAGTAAAGCCTCTCCCCTCTTCTCCTCCTTTCCTTGATCCCCCCATATCTAAAATTATAAAAACAAACCTCCCATCCTAGGTGAACATTTATGAAACCTCTTGCTGGGAGTGCTGAGAAGAACTGTTCATATTGCTACAGGCTGGGAGGGATGTGTAATGAAACAGTATTTCAGGAAAAAAGCTTTCTTTTTCCAAAATGGGAAGATCTAATGGAATGAGTCACCCTTGGAAATGGAAATAATCTGTAGTCAAAATGGGGCACTTAATTTCCAGTTTCTTGTTTGATTTGACTCTGGTTTTACGCTATTGTTTTAATGTAACACAGTGAGGTGTAATAAGAATTTAAATAATATAGAATGTGATAAATATTTTATAGATGTTTAATATTTATATATTACATTTGCTTTTTCAAATCATCCTGCTTCAGTATTATGGAATGAAGCATTTCCAGAAGCAGGTTCTGACATTTCCAAAATGAAATTTCTGCTTGGTGAAATATTTCTAAATTTCCCCTTTCGTTCCGATGTGAAGGGAAAATTAATTTCAAAACATTGAACCTCCCCAAAGACAGGAGCTGTATTTTGTCTCTCTGTTTGTAACACTCCCCTTTTCCAGCAGGCTTTGAGAGAGGCCGTTCTCTGTCAAGGCTTCAAGAACATCTTTGGAGGGCTAAGCCAGAGCTTAGTTTATCTTTAGTTATTTAATTACCATAGATTTCAGTGAGAGAGGGTTGCCTGAGCACCTCTGTGGCTACAGCAGTATGAAAGTACTGATCCCTCCGTTTCTACCTTCTAGTGAGGCATCACATTTACATTTTAGCTCCTCTACCTTCCTACGTGACCAGCCTCACTCAAAGACCATGAATTCAACAGCATTTTGGGTCATGTTAGCACAGGGCAAAAAGGTCAGCACCAACTATATTAGTCTCCAGCCTGCAGGGTTTCTGCTCCTGCAGCTGCTGGGAAGCAGGATGGGTTTGCAACCTCTGGCTGCTCAGCATGGAGCTCTGCCACCCTCTGCCGGGGACCAGGTCAGATCTGGGTCCCGGCCACCCCGGGGCCAGCAGCCCTTTGAGCACAGCAGTGCATCCTCCTCTCCCAAACCAGCTGCAGATGAGCTGGTGTCGTTCAGCCCTGTGCCAGGCTAAATCCTCCCCACATCCTGCCTTTTGCTTCTCCACTGCAGCTCTGCATGGCCACGCTTGGTCCTCCCTTAGCAGAATGGTGTGAGTTGTGGTTTTGGAGCTGATTTGTGCCGCAGCCGCACGGAGGAAGGGCACCTGGCACCACGAACAGCTGGGCCGAAAGTGGCTGAACGGCCACGGCTTTGGGGCTCACGGCTCAGGGAGATGGCAGTCATGCTCAGCGCAGGAGGTGCAACCTCGCACCCTTGAGCAAGCAGGCATGTGAGGATGGCACACCACGGAGCACAGGCAATACCCTTAACTCTGTCCCGCAGGATTACCGGCTCCCTTGCACTTCGTTTGCTTTGCTGCCCCTTCCAAGTAGCCCCCCCACTTTCTTTCCCAGCACTCGCCATCCAGAGTCAGTGCTGTTACTAGTGACTGAGACATTTATTTCATCTTCTGGAGCTGACTTTAGTCAGAGGAGAATAGAAATAGATGGGCTGGGGGGGCTGAGCGGCACTGTGTGTCCCTCAGTTATTGCTCAGTCCCTAATTTTAACAGCCTCAGCATCCACCGCTATCTGCTGCTCCCAAACACATGCAAAAGACAGAGAAAACATTGAGCAAGGAGGAAATCTGGAAGAAAAAGAACGATTAACCCCCACAGTGAGGTAGGGAAATTGGCCTGTATCCCACAAATCCAAAGAGTCAGCAGAGACCCCAGGGAGCAGATGGGGCAGGAAGAGCAGGCAGTGAATCTGAGCTCTGGTTTTGGCAAAAATTGTTGCTGAATAATTAAATACCTAGGAAACACCTTCAGAGTCAGAGGAATGACCCAAGCCTTGTCATGACTGTCTGCCTATTTTAACATAACCCTATCCTGAACTTGGCAACCCCTTCAGCCACAACATGCATGGTTGCATGCACCAGCAGCGCTACAGATGGGGACAGGAACCAGCTGTCAGCCCCGGCCGTGCCATCGCAGTTCCGCATATGCGGAGCAGGCAGTGATTCACTTCTGATGAGTGTAAAAACCTGCCGCTGCAGATTTCTGTCTGGGGAGAATGTCGTCTCTTCAGATCTTTGCCTTCTGGGGGATTTTGTTTTCAAATCAAAATGCAATAAGCTTAAGCTGAAAGATTAGCCAGGCTGTGGCTCAGCTGAGAAGGGATTGCTGACACTCTGGGAATTTCATGGAGGTTAAAATCACAGCAAACCTCCTGCTCCCGACTGCTCCAGGACCAGGCTTTTGCTCCCAGTGTGTCACGTCCATAACACAACTCATTCTCCATCATTTTTATGACTAGGACCTTCTGCACAAAGAACAGCTCCTAGACGCTTGTTCTGAAGACACCACAATCTCCAGGGAGGTCAAGCTCCTCTCCACCCATGGCCTCAAAAGATTCCCCTGGCCGCTAGCCAAACTGGATTTATTTATGCAGAAAGAAGAAAAATTAACAGGAATTACCTGTGTCTGGGGTCCAGCGATGGAGGTGTCTGGGCTGTAACAGAGGACACTGTTAGGTGCTTTACAACCCTTCCTGAATAGATGGGTTACCTGAGTTACAGGTTATTTCCATGACTGAAATGATACATCTGTTTGCAGGAACTGCTCGCTCCGTTCTGCAATACCTAGCTCATGATTTCTGGAAACACTTTTTGTAAATCGGTCCTTTATCCTGATTTACATCAGGCAAATATTTGATTTCCGTCTTTTCAGAAGTAACAAAATGCATTAGCGCATGTGGGAGAAGATACAGGATGACTACAATGGAGCAGTAAATAGATGTGCAGCACTCAGAGAATGCGAATGACAAAACTGCATTTAGGAGCTAATACAGATCCCAGTTGTGCGGGAAGAGAGCTCATTTGTGTTTATCTATTTTCTGGATGTTTTGTGGGATTTTGGAGAGTTTTATATTCATGGATTTCCCTTTGTATTCCAAAACTTGGCAAGCAAATGAGAAACATGAAGAAAGGGAGAAAAATGTCAGCCATGAATTTGGGATTTCAGCTTTTCATACTCCCAAGAAAAGTGCAGAAAGCAGAAACCAATCCTCCTCTTTTCAAGCCTGAGGGCAGTCTCTGCTTGAGGATATTTTCTATCGTTTTTCTTGATAGAAAAAGGGACATTTCATAATTTCTGATCCCAAGAATCTGCTGCTGTGTATTGTCAGCTCGTGGCTGCCCGTCTGCCTACCACTAGCCACAATCTGTACTCTGTTTCTTAGAGCTGCAAAATCTTTTAGTTCCTGTGCTTTGACTTATTTTTACCAGAGAAAAGCAATAAAAGGAATTTGTTATCTTGTTATTAATCATGTTTATTACAAGAATGCCTAAGGATCAACCAGGATTAAGTCCCTGTTGTGTTCAGTACCGTACAAACACAGAGCTGTAGGAAAAGGTACCGCACAAAGAGCTCCTCTTCCTGGGTTTGCGTTGATGAAGCAATACATTATGCAGCCCCTGTGGCCCATCCTGTATAAATGAGCTTTGAGGTAGGACAAGGAGCAGTTGGCTTAATTTCTAACAAGTAGGATTTTGGTTAGACATTGGGGAAAACATTTTTTGCGATGAGGCCAATTAAATACTGAAATAAATTGCCTGGCAAAGGTGTAGCAATGCCGTTACTGGAGTTGCACAGAATGGATTAGACATACGTCTCTCAGGAGGGAGCAACCTGCATGCTCCTTTCTTTGGCAAGGCAAACACCACTTGAGGTCCTTCCCAGCCAAGACTTTCTATGATTTTAATGAGTGTTAATATCAACCAATATTTATGCCCTTTATCCTTCATCCTACCCGTGACTTCCCAACATCATGAAACTGTCCTGGCTAATCCAGGCTTGGCAGGGCCACCTCCAACCTTCTTTGTGCATTTCCACATGGACCAACACACCACAAAGCTTCTATTTTTGCTCTGTCTATGCAATTTATTAAGCAGATCTTGGTCTGTACCCATGCCCTGCTTCCTTATGCCCAGGCTCCAGGGCATGTGGGAGAAAAACTTTAGACCCAACCCCTGGCCCTCCTCACTGGATGTTTATAGGCACCTGGCAGCACAACACACATCTCCACATTTTTGTTCAAATATTCAGTTTTGGCACTTCTCATTTGTGTTCCTGTACAGGGATGCTCCATATATGCACCACAGCCTCAGGAAGGGTATTCGTGCTCCAGAAATGCAGTAAGGATCATGGTGGCTTTCAAATGCCTGTTTCTGATCTTGGGTCAAAGAAATAAGGTTGTGGAAGAAATTACCAGGTCACAATTTATTACAGTAATGGCCTTATGAATTTGCAGGATTGCTGAATATCTGGATTCAGCAACTACCTAATGGCAAGCAAGTAAAAATGATCCCCAAGGAATAAGAACCTGCAGACCACAACGTCAGCATGGCCATTTGGAGAGACTGACCTAGCACAGAAGAGAACAGTTTCTGCACCAGCATCTGTGAAAAAGAGCATAGAAAGAACACACAGGGATTCTATGTGTGAACACAACTGGTCATGCTCCGAGCTAATACTTTGGACCGAGCCAGTGTGTCTTGCAGACATCCACAGGAGCTGTGCATGCCAGGTAGGCTTGGCTGTTTGCAGTGTTTTGTTTGAAGCAATATGCAGGTGGAAAACACGTCTCTGCCAAGGCTGCTGTCCTGCTCTCGCGAGGCCATTATTGAAATTCAGAAGACAAAATCTGTATTTCAGCCCTGAGATGCAAAATGTTGAAAAGTAAGTGGCCTCCAGTGGCTAAGCTCTCAAAAACTTCGTCTCTGCTATACTGACTACAGCAAATGCTGGTGGTTTGTTATTCCAAAGCCTGATGCTGTCTAAGAGTTTAACCTCACCCTCCTCTCTCTGTGCAGGAGGCAAAGCACTAAACACTTTGAGAGGTTGATCCGGAAAACCAGAAGGTGCAATCAAACAGAGCTTGGTCCAACAGGGAAAAGCAATTCCCCCAGGAAAGGGGTATCCAGCTTTGCACTCATTCAACAGGCCTCTGATCTTGTATATATTAATGTATGGATCCCTGTCCATCCCAGCACTATAGCATGACTGGTCTGGGCTTTGAGGACATGGAGAAAAACTTTACCCAGAAGGCCAAAAAAGTCACTTTCAAAGTCACCTAATCAAAGGGAGCCATCTATTTTAGGGCGAGATGACTTGTGCCTCTGAAGTATGTAAATCGTGCTGATAAAATAAGGGACATCAGTGGATCAAGGACAAAAAGTCATAGCAGAAATCAGCTGGAGATGTGACGTGACCACAACTTTTAAGATTTTTTTTTTTAATTAAAATAAAGGAAGAAAACAATCATAGGTAGAAACAGAGCATCCCCTCCCTCCACACCTTACCGAGAAATAGCTAATTCAATAGCTGCCTACCTGCACTCAAGAAGCATGCATTCAAACTCTGCTTTTACTTAGCTCCTGACTGCACATCTGTATTAGCAGAGTCCAAACATTTCCAGGGGCTGCCAAACTACCTAAACAGTCCCTCACAAGCTTTGGGCCCATATGGCCACCGGCTCTCTCCCCAGAAATTCGCAGGCACAGATCAACAGATGGGCCAGTCCTGTGATGATGCTCACGGGGCAGTTTGCATTCAGCCTCCTTGATATGAGGGCTGTGAAGTCTCCTGGCACGCTGACCTCCTAATGACCAGTCTCAGTGCTGGAGAATATTCCAGGCACATCACATGTATTGGCATAGGCAGAGCCTTTGCATGCCCAATGGAAAGCAAAGCCTCTAACCACCATGCGAGTTCAAATGTTTTCTTTTTGGATCCAGAAATGCCACTCTGGGTATGAGGAATGACTATTTAAACTTATGCAAATGAAGGAGGGGGAAAAAAAAGTGTTTTCAAGGAGCGAGCACTTTTGGATGCAAAAAGTTTTTCTTCTTTCAGAAACGCCAAGCTGACTCTCCTGTGCTTGTCAGCTGCTCCAAAGGGTGCCGTCCAGAGAGCAAGCTAAGATGTAGGTTTCAGAAAGCTGTCCTATCCTCATGGAGCAATTTCAGGAGAGTGTTTTGCAGTTCAAGCTAAGCTTTCGAGCTGGCTGGGAGCAAGCAGACTGGCAGTGGCTGCTGCAGATGTGGCTGCTGCTCTCTGGGCAAGCCTCGAGCATGATGTTTGCTGAGCACAGCTCTTGTACAAACAAGAAATCTTGTTGACTTGGGTTGGATCGCTTGTGTACACATGAAGATTTGTATCAGTAGAAAGGAGAAAAATGCTTTCTCCACCGCTGGGTGCTGTTATTATTTTTTTTCTCTTACTCCCCAAATTAAAAATCCACTTACACCAGGTAGTTCAATTGCTTCTCTTTCTAGCATCTCAGGTAGGGAAATACACATGTCCACACGACTGCCAGTCATGGCAAAATAGCTAACTAGTTATTCTCTTTTAATATTTCCCCTGCCTTGTCAATGTGGTAATACATCGCACCACTGAGACAGCATTTCTGTACTAAACCTTTGTTGTCAGTTCCTTAAAACAGTCACACCAGAAATACCTTTATTAGTTTGACATTTCTCAGATGTTTTCTGCATTTCAAAAGAACTTAATCAGCTCTTCCTGAGCTATGTGATCATAAAAAATACCTACAGCCATTAATTTTTTTTTCACATTCTTTTTGTGATCAAGTAGCTAAAAAACCTCTTTGTTTTGAATAGAGCTGCTTGTAAAATGTTCCCTCCTACCCCTTCTTTCATTGTAGAATTTTGCCTTTTTGTTAAGAGTTATTTGGGTTTTGACGTCAGGTTTTTCTGATGAACACTGAAGAACATAAGAGAAGCAGGTGCTTTTTCCAGAAATATAGAGGAAAATACAAAACCTGATTTTCCATTTCAAAAGTTTCAGGTTCAGTTGGGGATTTTTTGGTCTGTCTTGGGTCTGAACTCAAATTCACTTTAGAGATCAGTGTCATGTCAGAGTGTGGTGGGTTGGCCCTCGCTGGATGCCAGGTGCCCACCAAAGCTGCTCTGTCACTCCCCTTCTCAACAGACAGGGGAGAGAAAATACAGCGAAAGGCTCGCGGGTCACAATAAGGACAGGGGGAGATCACTCAGCAATTACCATCACGGGCAAAACAGACTCGACTAGGGGAAAATCAGTTTCATTTATTAGCAATCAAATCAGAGTAGGGTAATGAGAAATAAAAAACAATTTGTAACACACCTTCCCCCCCCCCTCCTTCCTTCCCAGGCTCAGCTTCCCTCCCAGATTTCTCTCCCTCCCCCCTCCAGCAGCGCAGGGGGATGGGGAATGGGGGCTGCGGTCCCTCCATCAGAGGCCGCTCCTTCCTCCTCAGGGCAGGACTCCTCACACTCCTCCCCTGCTCCAGCGTGGGGTCCCTCCCATGGGCGACAGTCCTCCATGAACTTCTCCAACATGGGTCCTTCCCACAGGCTGCAGTTCATGAACTGCTCCAGCATGGGTCCCTTCCATGGGGTGCAGTCCTCCAGGAGCAGACTGCTCCAGCGTGGGTGCCCACGGGGTCACAAATCCTGCCAGCAAACCTGCTCCAGGTCCTCCACAGGCTGCAGGTGGATATCTGCTCCACCGGTAACCTCCACAGGCTGCAGGTGGATATCTGCTCCACCGGTAACCTCCACAGGCTGCAGGGGCCAGCCTGCCTCACCATGGTCTCCACCATGGGCTGCAGGGGAATCTCTGCTCCGGCGCCTGCAGCACCTCCTGCCCTCCTCCCGCCCTGACCTCGGTGTCTGCAGAGTCGTTCCTCTTACATGTTCTCACTCCTCTCTCTGGCTGCAGTTGTGCAGGGTTTTTTCTTTTTCCCCTTCTTAACTATGTTACCCCAGAGGCGTTACCGTCGTCACTGATGGGCTCAGCCTCGGCCAGTGCCGGGTCTGTCTTGGAGCCGGCTGGCATTGGCTCTATTGGACATGGGGGAAGCTTCTGGCAGCTTCTCACAGAAGCCACCCCTGTATCCCCTTCGCTACCAAAACCTTGCCACGCAAACCCAATACACAGAGTCTTAAGCTATAAATCATTTCTCAATGCCTGTTTCTTCCCCACAAACTGAATCAAAGCCTCCTCCCTTACACATTTGCATGCAGAGGTATTTGAAACTAGACCTTTGTATGTGGTATATTGTACAAATACACTAAGAGCCCCGAAATCTAGTAGACTTTCTACAAGGATGAATGTCTTCTGAAGAGTGCATGTTCTTGTCCCACTAAAGACAGTGCCAGACTACCAAAGACCGCCATGTTGTGACAATTTTATGGAATGTCAGCATGGTGCACCCTTTACGCCAGCTGGGAACAGACCAATTCTCCTTCTCACTCCAAAGAGCTCGTTACCAAATTGATGCTGCTCAATTCCCTCCTGCAAACTGCCTGTTGCCAGCAAAGCTTGACTCATGTTAAACCTCAGCAGTGCCCAGGACTCGGGGAGGGTGCTGTGCCCGGGAGCACACCAACAACCTCACTGTGAGGACGAGCAAGTTTCAGTACCCAAAAACGTTCCCTGGCACAGTTTTATTTACCGATACAGATTTAGCCAAAGAAACCGTGTGGTGCCTATAAATTCCCCTAGTTTCTATGGCTACAAGGATGTTATAAGTACATTGTAGAAAGAGAGATTCGATCGCCCCAGTAGAAAAACTACAAGACAATCACGGTGATTCTTGCTGGCTTTAAAATCAATTAATCTGTTTTAGCAGGAGGTCTGCAGGGCAGACCTTAGCAAGCTGCCTGGAGGCATGAGACCAAAGTAAACGGCTCCACGTGAGCTCAGACAGCTCTCAACCCGGCAGATGAGGTGACTCTAGCTCATAGGTCAGAGTCTCCCACAGCAGTGCTGGCTCCACAGGTCTCCTTGGAGAAAGTAATACATGAGCTGCTCTTGCTGTTGAAATCGAGGAGCTTTGGTTCAGCTGCAGCCACCGGGGAGGAGAAGGGAGGCGACCGCGCTGGGGAGGACGGGGACTGACCAGAGAAGCTGGCTGGTGGCCACTCCATAGTGAAGCCCTACTTCACCCGCAGCCTGTCACTAAATGTCAGTGGAGCACCATCACGGTGGACATGAAAAATGGTTCTCTTTACAAAAGGAAGAAAGAAAAATAAAAACTAAAGAAAGTGCTCAGGATCCCCTGCCAGGAGTTGCAGAGCAGTCATATGCTGTTTTGAGACTTTTATGATCAAAGAGTCCTTCCCAGCCTCTTTCTTCTGCCATCACAAAGTCAAGGCCTTTTACAAGACTAACAATATGCAGACATTAAAACTGTGATACAAAGGAAACAGCAAGGATTATGCATTTGATTAATCTTTACATTATAAACCTAAAAGGTAGGATATACTGTTTCTCCCTGCCTGGAAAGCCCTGGCTACTGTGGGCTCTGAAAACTATAGATTTTTTCCACTCATTAAATTTCCATTAATAAGAAAATACAATAGACTCTGCAAACATTGCTGCTTTTTCATGCTCTCAATCTCCCTCTGTGATTGCTTCGAAATCCCCTGATCTTGGTAGTGCTACTTAATGCGTTGTCTGCACCAAATGGAAGATGAAGCTCAGACCAAGAAAGAGACTGCCGGGTTTCTGATGACCTTTTATTATCTTTAATATGAATATGCCGGTCATGTAAAACCAGCTTTCTGGCAAACAAGAACTGCATATAAAATAACCCTGGATCCAATTTCTAATTCCACGACTCCTCAGCACAGAAGTCTCCCTGCATGACAGCTACAGAAGATAAATGTACTGATTCAGATGAAGCTGAGCTGTACTGAAACAGCCTAGTCTTGTTTAGTCCTCTCCTATTAGGACAAGTTAAATTCAAGCTTAAAACTAAACTGAAGAAAAGATTTTAGCAATCTAAACATGAACCACACCTCTCAGATTACTGATCTCAAAGTCAGCAGAAATATGCTCAGGTTTTTTTTGCTGATTTAGCAAGAAAGTCCAGTTTTATTTTGAGGGCTCTTTCAGGGTAGAGTTTGAAAAATGAGGTCCCGTCTACCTTGCCAGCAGTCTAGGAAAGCTCTGTGGCCAGTTTATGTGAGCAAGCAGAGTTTTATTTCCCTTTTTCTGTCCAAACTCCCATTTGGTCTCCCTCAAGCAACATTTGCAGGCATAGCAATTCCACCCAAGAACCAGTTGCATCTCAGGTTCAGCATGTGAGCTTTGCAGAGTTTCATAGTCAGGATCCTCATATTTGAGCCCATACAAATATTGACGCAACAGCCTTGTCTTTTTCAAGCAAACATCCTGAGCCTCACCAGAATTCCCAGAGGTTGCTCTGGAGATCAGATTTGCGCAAGGGTCCACCTCAGGAACTGGCAGCACCGCTGGTGATTTTATCATTAAATCAAGGCTCCACTCCAAGTTTAAGCTAGAACATCTGCCTGTCTCCAAATAAGACAAGACTGTTCCTACCTCTCCTTTATTCCCTTGCTTTTTTTTATACTGCGTTAGTTTTCTGCTCATTCAGCAAGGTGGGTCAAGGAATACCCAAGGGAAAGGAGCTTGCATTCATGGGGCCACTTCTTTGTGCAACAAGGTGGGAGATTTTTTTCAGCCTAGCTCAGGGAATCTCACATTTTAGTTTTTGCCAGTTTAGTTTAGTTTGAGCCAGTCAAATAATACTCAAGACCCAACCCATATTTTCCCTATTATGAGCTTAACTGTATGGATCTATGGGAATAATTTGTGGGGTGCTGCAGAAAAAAACCCCACTGGATATCCAATATGATCTTTGCAAATAATGGTTCCTGTCTTTGTCTCATCTGTCATCTGCCCCTCCCGTGGTCCATTCATGATTCAGTATCTTAACCTTTTTAAGGAGGCAAGAAATAAAAAAGAAAAGGCATTTCCAATTCTTCTCCAAATATAAAATCTACACACAACAAAAACTCAGCTGCATTTATTTATATCGATCGGGAAGGTATTTACTTCAAGCACTGAACAAATGTCTCTGCAAACATCAATATTGGTATTAGACTCATAAATGTCGTCTATATTTCATAATGCAAGAAGCAATAACTTTTGGGAATGCTCAGGCCCTTCATTCATTCCATCTTCTTATTTATTTTTTTCCTCCCTCCTCTGGAAGGAGGCTGCAGGGCTGAGATATATTTAGTCCCGTACTTCTGAGTTTGCCGCCACGGCTGCCAGTGAATATAGATTTAGCCAGTTGGCTCAACCATGAGCAGAGTCTGTTTCAGGAAATGGATGGTGATTTTAAAGGTTTCAGTGCAGTTTCACTTGGCATTAGGTACATAGTCCACGGAGGAAATGTACTGGGTACTTCCTAATTTTCAGCTTTGGGATAATGTCTGGGTATTTTTGCTCCAGCATCCCAAAGCAAGGGGCATACAAGAGCTCATGTGTTATTTCCAGTCTACCAAGGAAATGGAGGCTCTCAAATTTAAGCAGCTAAATTTGTGATTGAGAAATTAAATAGGCACTTCAGTAGCTGCACCAGCTCCAACAACTTCTATCTTTAGACCAGTTTCTCTCTAAGATCCCATTAGTATTTCCCCCATTCCTTCCTAATTTACTAAATCACTCCTTGTCTTACAGCATCAGGTCTAAAGAAATACTGACAACAGTTGAGGTGAGGCTTCGGCAGAGAGCTTAAGCAGAAGGAACAAACACTGTCATCCTCAAAGCTGTCCTGAGAGGCTTTGTCCATCAGGGTGCCTCAAGCTTTCCTGGCCCATGCATTTGAGCCAGACTCTTTGCCACCACTCTTCTTCAGACACTTGAGAAAAGCAGACAGAGTACCATCCCTTTTTTAGAAATAACTCCCAATCTGTTGTTTTAAGAGCTGGATAAATCCGGTCCTCCTAAATGCCCACCTCTAAAGCTGCCACTGCCTTTGTCCCAGCCTTATTTTCAAGTTAAACTGCCCAAAGCAGCTTGGGGAAATGCTTGGGACCCCAGTGCAAGAGCCCTGCCTCAGCCTGCGCTTCGGTGCCAGTCGGCCATCCGTTATCTAAGTGCTGGAGCTGAAAGGAGTGGAGCTCCCCTGCACACTTCAGAAGCCGTCAGCCAGAAATGAAGGAGTATATTATATTATTTTGGGCACAAAATCATCTTCTAGACCATGAAAGGAAACAAATATGGTAATTTTAAAAAAAAAAAAA